>QJNZ01000641.1:0-55528 GCA_004155055.1 Monosporascus sp. CRB-8-3
AAGGCGTTATTTCTTAATATATCCAAGCTAGGCTTTAATTACGTTAAAATCGCGTTAATTATTATTAAATAGTAAGGGGATAAAGCTTACATTAATTGGGGTTAATATTGATATTACCTTGATGTTATTTCCCATACAAATTATATGGGAAGCTACATCCTAGCCCTATTTAGGAAATAGTGGGCGGGTGGAGGTAACTAACTGAAAATACCCCTGCGACCTGTACCAAAGAGGATGGGGTCGGACCACCTTGAACTTACATTGTACTTGCATATGTGGGGCTATTACTACGACGATAGTCGGGAGCGTACCCGACACTGTGCTTCTTAACGTACCTCTCATATGATAACCCGCCCGGCTTGTAGCAAGTTGTAGCGGGTCGTACAGCACTTGAACGGTTCTGGGTGACGATGAGTAGCGCTTGACTCGAGGATCGCACACGGTGAGATCGGCTCAGCTCCTCGGATCATCGCGAAAGGGCGTTTGTTTCAGGTACCGCAGATCCCCAGGATTGGCATAAAATCAATTCCCATCGAATCTGGGGACAGTTGGGCTTCTCTGGCTGTGGATGTGTAAGTTCACAACACTAAGGAGCACATCCTATACCCATGCATACCTACTTGGCATCATGTCGAGCATCGAACACGTTTTCTTCCACTCAGACGCTGGAGACTGGCTTTGTAGTTCAGCTGGCAGCCCCGACTGTCCGGGTGCGCTCGAGCCGCCTCTCCCTTGACTCATGTGCGGCCAAAGAAACTAAAATAGCCAAGAGTTTATTATGCCAAAACCACACGCATGCCTTGATTCTTGCCTTGTTCATCCGTAGTCGCGGGTCATTGCTAATCTTACTTTACGGGTGGGATGACGTCTGCCAGTCCAGCCCAGTCCCGGCCTACCTGCTGTAAAAGAAGGCTTTGGTATCTATGTGCTACGTACTGCGATCGACCTACGAAGTATGTAAATAACACTGGAATTGCCTGGCCCGGTTACGACCACGGATGGTCATCCGAATTAATAGATCAATTGCTTTACGGGCAGTCAGTCATAGGTAGAGACCACAGCTTGAATCAGGAAATGCCCGCATCTAAGCACCTACCTATGTAAGGATCAGAAGTGAGCTAGTTAAACCCGGTGAAGTCCGAGAGGCGTTTGAACGCATCACCCTGCCTCTCGTGTTACAAACCTGTCAAATTTGTCTAGCCAGGCGCACAGACAGACGTTTGCCTTGGAACAAACCAGCTCTCAGGAGGGAATGGCTGGTTCTCAGGGTTGCTGCGAGTCTGTGCTGAGTTGAATAAGTGAGTGCCATCAGTATGGGATTGCCAGATGAACTGATGAGGCAGAGCTCGCCTTGCTTCTATACAAAAAGCAATATGCATTAAGATCGGACTAGGACAATGACGGGATGAGCACATGATAGACACTCAATCAAAGGGCAGTCAGCAGCACTCGGCGCTGTAGATGTGCAGCAGCACAAACGCGCCCCTGTCGACAACCCAGCAATTTCCCCTGTCGGCCCCCCTGGCAAAGACAAGAGCGGTCTCCTGGTTGGCCAGCCTTAGCTCCCACCCTGTGCAATGGATCTGGCCACTCGAAAGTCATGAATCCACCCACTGTGTTCGCTGTCACAGGTCCAATCCCGGCAGCTGCCCGACTTCTTTCCTCTTATTCATCACCCGTCCCTCTAACGCACGCAATTCTTGTACTGCCGATAGGCCAATCACGGCGCACCGTTGGGTCCTCTCCGTTCTGCTGCTGTAGGATGAGCTGTTCCATTGCTGGCCGCCACACGGCACGGTAGTGTAAAAGTTTGTCAAGTCATGTGAAGACTTAACCCCTTTAAATTCTTCGGCATACTACACTGGTAAGGCGAGAAACATGGGCGTGGGATATTGCTAGGTAATGAATTGTCATCGGTGGTCTGGTTAAACGGGGTTCTTACTGTTACCTAAGGTATGTGAATAAATGGATGTGCTTTTATGAGTGCAATAGGTTCATGTCCACATGTCCTATGCATGTACCTAACATTACCTAGCGGGATATACTTCAGTCGGTATGTATCTCTGTTAACTGAATGTTCTGACTTAAT
Organism: Monosporascus sp. CRB-8-3; assembly: GCA_004155055.1. Classification (NCBI taxonomy): domain Eukaryota; kingdom Fungi; phylum Ascomycota; class Sordariomycetes; order Xylariales; genus Monosporascus; species Monosporascus sp. CRB-8-3. Next base: position 2,090 of record QJNZ01000641.1, read on the forward strand.
GGAGATAAGGTACCTTAGATCCAGTTATCATGGGGGAGAGCGAGCTTGGTTGCACTGTCTCCGATTTTCCTCCACCACTGCTAAACCCCCTGCAGAGAACCTGAAAGCCAGTGAAAGCCCACATTAACAGTGTGATATCTGTCTTACCACCACTGTATATGACATTTCACTCGATTCTGCAAGGGTCTCCAGGGCCGTTTCTGTAACCCTCTTCCAGTGAATTTTGATTTGCATTTTTGGTGTACAATTAACTTATCCACTTTCTGACCTTGTGGTCTCGTCTCGCCTGCAGGTTTTGCTCTCCCCTTCCTCTTTTACCTATCATCATCTTTCATTTCCCCCTTCCCTCCTCCCATCACCACCCATCCCGCCCTTCCTTTATTCACTCCCCTATAGCCTCCTTCGAGAGTGTTGCGTGTTTGCGCGTGTGCGTGTGTGTGTCTGGATCGATTCTTATTTTTCTTCCTAGCTGGCTTGTCCATTCCGAACATTGCAGAGCATCGCATTCTCTTAAAGAAGTAGAGACAGACACGATACTTCCCCCCAGGTGCCACCATCATCACCACAAGCACCACCGCCACCTGTACCGCATATACCGCCCTGGCGTACAGGACAAGGGGAAAGAAGGGAAGAAAGTAAAGACCAAAAACAAAACGCGCCAAGTTCGGGTTCTGGAAAAGAGAGTCAACCCATTCATCAGCGGCATTTGGCATTTTAATCATTGTATATTTTCTCTTTGATTCTCATTTCCATTAAAGAGACCGACGGGGTCTATTCGCCTCTTTCCGTTCCCGTTTCGCGCGTACCATATACTCGCCCGTAATATCGCACCTTCGATCCACGATTGCTGGGAACGCTTACAGCTGCGTCGGAAGGAAGCAGCGAGTTGATAACATCCTCTCTTCCACCACCAACAAACTCCGAAAAAAAAGGTCCAGGTATTTGGCTACCTCACCACCTGGGACTGTGCCCGGAATTGCTGGATAACAAAGAACGAACCTTGCAGAGGTTGAGTCGGCTAGATTAATAACATCGTCATCTTCCCGGAAGACAAAGACAAGTACAGGGATTACACAGACCGAGTCTAGACAAGGAACTTTCGCCTATCCTTTGCCTTCTCCGGCTTGTCTTCGTTGTTTGTGGCCTAGAGCTGCTGCTATCTCGAGGAACTTGATTCGACCAATAGCACGGCTACCTGTACTGGTTAAAGGAGGGCTTATCACAACCAGCAATTGCTCGTCCACCTTCGATATCTTCCTTCCCTCTACATCTCCCCAAGCTCGTTTTTGCAGCTTCCCAAAAAACGGCATCGTTGTCGCTCCTTCATTCAGGACATACATCAACACCTTTGAACCACTTTCGGGTCTCTTTTTAATACTTCCCTCAAAAAGCAGAAAATACATACGCAGCTTCATCATCCTCAGCATATCATCTTCTGTTTCTTGTCCACAGCTTTCTAAACGCATTGATTCGGTTTTCTTGGATCTGCTGGATTTGAGGTTTCTCTTAGCAAATCACGTTTGACACGACATCAATCCTGAATCAGTCGCTCCTTGAAGAGAGCAGCGAGTCGTCAGACCCTGCACATCAGGAACACCAATCGAAATAACGGCATTACAATAACGATATCATCGGCTTAATCAACAACACTCGTCTCGGATACCCCTCATTATTCTATCAATACTCGGTTGTAATATCACGCCTGGTCGCCCATCTGTTTCGGAGGCCGCCAGCCACTCCTTTCTACCCATCTTCACTTCTCAGCGAGTTATTACCAGTGATCCTCTCTGTGCCTCGGTGCATAGATAATCATCAGCGATAGACTACGCTTTTACCACATGAGCATGCACACCGGCGGTCTTGCTCAAATGTCTCACAACGGCTTCTCCGCACCCACCGGCTTGGGCATGCCCTCCGGGGGTTTGGCTTCCCGCCGGGCTGGCGGTCAGAACATCAAGCCCCTCTCGTTCGACACTATCAACAACCAGCCAAACAGCAAAGACAACGGCGTCCCCACTCCGCGAACAAGTCGATCTCACCTGCTTGCCGGTCTTCGGACGGCCCCGAAGACCGCGACTGCTACTTCCTTTGCACCCTCTCACTCGTCGGCCGCGCCTGCTCACATGCAAGGTAGAAACAGCATGGCAGCCGGGATGTATGGTGCCCAGGATAATATGTATAACGGGCCGAAGACTTCTCTACCCCGCATGGCAACCCAGCAACAACTGCACCAGCAGCAGCAGCCGCAGCAGCAACAGCTGGGCTACAACGGGGCGATGAGTCTCCGCCAGCAACAGTACACGGCGGAACAGATCTTGGCACCTCCAGAGATTCAAATTGATGAGCAGGTGCAACATCAGATGGACCCCGGTTTGTACGCCCAGCTCGTCGCGACTAATACGTACCTGGCCCAACAGCAACAGCGCCTGCAGCAGGAGTTGCTCAACATTCAAGCTGCTGCTCAGCAGTTTCAAGGTCTGAACATCAGCGGGCACGCTTCGATGCAGCAACAGATAGCACTCCAGAACCTTTACCGACAGCAGCAGCAATTGCAGAGTCTCCAGCAGTCGGTGGCTTCATCGATGCCAGCTCATCAGAACGTCTACGTGTACTACGACCCCGTTACTGGCCAACAGTCCTACTATGTTGATCAGGGTGCCAACCAGATGAACAACATTGGTTACGTGGATCAGACGCCCGCCACTCCTCAGACCTTCAGCTTCCCTCAGAACAGCAACACCCCTCGTGTCCAGGTGTCGCCTCCTCCCACGGATAACGCAGCTCCTGCCGTCCGTACCACCTCGCCTCCGAAGAAGGTCGAGATGGCGGCCGAGCCGACTCCACTTCCGCCGCCGTCGGCTAATGCCTTCCGTCGAGGTCATAAGAAGGCTTCCTCAATAAACAACAAGCATCTTATCCTTGCAACCGACGATTCCCCGAAGTCACCCGGTCCCAAATCGGCCTCGTTCCCTCTTTCTCCGATGGGCAACGGAGGCTATGGACCTGGCCAGGCCCGTGCCGGCGAGCATCCCATTCGTCAACCCCGTGGACCCCCGGCGCTTGAGGAGCTTCGATCTAAGCCGACTGCCAGACATGAGGGTAGCAAGAATTTTGCCGCGCGGACCCGTCGATCCGCCGTCCACAACCTCGTCAAGGCCGGCATGGAACGACGCAAGGGTACCGGCAGCAGCTGCGGAAGCATGAGCCCCGTCTCTGAGAGTGCTGAGGAGGTTACCACTCCGCTTACCGACAACGAGTCTGATTCCGGGCGTAGCGGCTCGGGGAGTCTGTCTGGTGATGCTGAGCCGAGCCTCGCTAGTTCGCGAACCTCGACCAGCGGCAGCTGGGGCGCCATCGGCTCGGACCGCCCGAGTTCGCGTCAGAAGTCACGCAAGAGCGTCGACAGTCTGTCGAGCGCTTGTGAGAGCGACGGAAGTTTTGCCAGTGTCTTCAAGAATGGCAGTTCTCAGAAAGAGAACAAACCGGAGAAAGCTGTCGACGGCCAGCGGAAATCCGCTATGCTTGTGCTTACCAGTGCTGAGAAACGCAAGGGTGGCGCCTCTTTGGCATAAAGGGTGTTTGGGGCCCGACTTTCACGCAATTATGATCGCACGCTCCCTACGTTTTTTTGTCTTTTTCATGATTATTGCCTGGGGCCGGTAGATCCCTTCCTGGCTCATGTAACGAATGGATCGGACGCGACTGCAAGCACAGAATGACCGTTTTTGATCGATTTGGATTCAGGGTTCATGGGAATCTGTATTACCGGAGCAGTGTTGGGGGGTAGTTTGGTTTTCGCGCGCATTACAACAGAGGGTCTCGAGCCAGCATTAGGGTGGCATTCTATTCGCAGGGGGATGCAGAGATTTGGGGGAGTAACCCCCGAAGGACAATGATGGGGAATTGGTTTTGTTTCTAGTGCGCAGACTTTCCGGTCGTGCGGCCCCTTATTGAGCACATGCCCTTGGTGGCTTTGCTTTGTCATTCTCTTGCTGGAGTCTACACCTCGGTCCAATGATCGTGTCGAGCCGGGATGGAAAACCATGCCGGAGGACGCCATCTCACTCAGGTTTGGGTCGAGAATGTCGCTCATAGGTACTTTGTTCGTCGCTCGGTTCGGGCGGCTTTCGCAATCTGTGGATGACGGCGGCTTGCGAACAAATAGATAGGTAGTGCCGAAGGGATTAACAAAAATTGATCGCTGATAATAACCCAACTGGCTCTGTCCGTGTTCGGCGCATACCGTATTCTATCGTCTCAAAGTGCAAGAGCAGTCGATGGATACGGTTAATCGTTGTAGGACGGCTAGGCCTTGCCAAACGGTCTGCTTGTCGGTCCTTTATTATAGTACTTTATTACTAAAATTGTAACGTAATAGACTCAGTTTAACTCGTAATATACGAAAAGGTATAATTAGATTGATATTCCTTCTCAACAAAACCTTTCTAGAAGTATCTCCTCGGCTGCCACAAGGGCTCTCAGTAACTACTAGCAACAAGTAAATAACCAAAATAAGCAGTGCACCCCGTAAAATGTCGAATCTATATTATGTGATTGGTTACCACTATCCCAGTTATCCAAGAGCCAGTGCCACGACGCGGATGCTGGTTACTGTGTGCCCCTTGTGGCAGCCGAGTAAATACTTTGTTCTTACATTTTCGTATCATTTAACAATCGTAAGGCGTAATATCTGGTTGTAGTACAGCACTGCCCTCATTTCGGTTGAATTCACTCCTTTTATCCGACCAAGTTAGCAATACCTCCCTCATCCATGCCGCCCACGGCCATAAGCGCAATGGACCGCTGGTGTAGGGCGCTTAGCAGCACCGTACGGGTCGCGCGCGCTGACGATGGCCGCTTCGAACAACTCATTAGGGGAGAAAACAGTTGCGAGGAACCTCATGTCTAAGAAGACGATGCTATTCAGCAATCGTTCGCCGCAGGAAGCGAAGGGGCTACTAGGGTGGTCTAGTACTCTAGGGACTTATACTTACGTAGCCAGTTCACATCTCCGCTGGGGTATTTCTTATCCATGCGCCAGCATTCCCTCCATACAAGTTTGGCCCTTGTCCCCGCCTTCTTGCGGAAGTCCAAAGCCCAGTCTTTGCATGCCATCTTATCGTCACCCTGGTACCTGCACGGTTCGAGAGTCAGCGGAGGAGATGCTATCGAATCCATTCATGGTCGATTCACGAAGGCGCCTTCCGGAACGGATTCATTCGGTAGGAACCCCAACGTCATCTCCACCGTTCCTCCTCTATATATAAATAGATAGAGGGAAGCTCGAAAGGGCAAGTGGAAGGATAGCTCTCTTGGGACTCTGTTCCACGCTGCGGGCTAAGCAACAGAAAATGTGGACTTACGCGTCGAACCACCATTCCGGTGGTGCCTGGATGATCCATAGCTCGAAGAAGAATTTATAATACTTCCCACACACCCACTTGCTTGACATCTCCTCACGCCACAAGCCTGGGAACGACACTGGTATGTATTCAAGCGGGATATTCATGCCGTTGCCCAGCGCTCCAGGCATAGTCGCGTTTGCAAAGTCCGAAAGAGAGGAGTCAGCGTCGCCAGTGTAGTTTCCGATCGGAGAGCAGATCGTCATCCGAGCCGCCAAGGCAACGGCCAGTGTGCTGATGGTCCTGGTGAAGCGCATCGTGTATGAATATGGGTTTGACAAAACCTCAGCCCCATAGATGAGATGTCTATCCAGTAGATGAAGGAGAGATGCGCTGCCAGTACGGGGTTAAGGGTCTGGTATATACGGTTCGCTTGAATAAAGGGTCCGCCTATAGAGTTACGGTTAAACTTCCGCCCATCCCAGTTTTAAGGTCATACGTGGACGCTCGGGAACACCTAGTTTCAGTGCTTTTCTTTTCGTCGTCGCCGCCCTCAACTCATATCAGAGAACCTATGACGGTTCTTGCGCAGTCTGCCTGCCTCAGTCAGCTCGCTAATATTTCCTCCCGCGGGAGCTTGGCTTGTCCTGGCTCTCTGATATTATCTTAATACGGTTAGCAGTCCCTTCATCGAGTGGTCACGTTGTCTATGTCCAGAACTGAACGTCCTGGGCAGCGACCGCCAGTGCCGCGTTCCTGCGGTGGTAAAGGTTAACCTCCACAACACGACAATAGTGATCACGGGGGTTACGCCATTAGATGTTCTGATTAGCGTTGGGGATAGTATGCGCTTGCTAGTCAAACTCGAGGCCGGCCCGGATTGAGCCATAAGTGAAATCGGGCTCGATTCTCAGCGGCACCAACAGGCTTCCGCTTGTAGGCTCGGTAGCCCCCCGCGGCTCTGGCTTAGACACCAGAGTGACATCGCCCACCAGATCCTAGATACGGATCTCCCCCGTGCGCTCGTCCCGTCTTGCCTCGTATTGGCTTGCACTGAACCATCTCGCTAGTCGTAGCACGGAGGGTTCTGATCTATAACCTCTCCTGACCATTACGACTGCGGCGGCCGCACAACACACGATAAGACTAGATATAGAGCCGAACGGATTATCCGTACGGAGCCTTCGTTTTCTAATTAAATATGCTAGGCGAAGGGTATGGCTAAGGTTGCTGTTAACAGGGGATACTAGGAGCACGGAGAACGTTTGTGGGGCCCCTGGACCTCTGTGCCATATATAGGGCAAAAGGCCGTTATAAATTCGATCGTCCACCAATAAAATGTATATTCGGCCGTTTTCTTCCGCTTTTAACGTACCGCTTTAGATGAAGGTTGTCAGCGCAACGGGTGCGGGCACAAAAGAGAAGCACCGGGCTCGGTTCGGGACGGCGGCGCGCCACATGTAATAGCATTTAGTAACCAAACCCTTCAATCATTGTGAGATGTCTTCGTGGCTCCAAAGTCTGTACCCACACGCCTGCGAACTCATCCGAGGAGTTTGCCACCGTGTTTGAATGATATTCATTCAGCCTGAGTTGCCGATGTTAGAGGTTAGGATTGTCGTAGGGTTAGGCTTAATGAAGCCAACCTCGGTAGTTTAGTTCCCTGCTGCATTCATTGGGACAATGCCGAGCCAAGAGCCTTCTCATACGCGTAACATGATCTCGTCAGAGATACCGGAAGAGTGAATTTAGTTGTGATGAGATATAGAAGGTACGTGTTGAAACGGCTCGTGTATTACTACGAAGTATTTTTAGACTGGTATGTACAGGAATGATTCTGACCTGATGGTCCAAGAAAAATGTCCTAAAAGTTTTCGGTATCAAGCAAAAAGTTGTTATATTATATACTGTTACATTTAGGTCACGTGGTAGTCTTGACCCTGTATCAGTCTGGCGCGTCATCTGTCTCAGACTGTTAAGTCGGTTACGGATCAATGTTTACGCCTGGCGGAAGGGATGAAGAGGAGGGGCTGCATATAAAGAAAAGACGCCGCGTTTCTGGCTTTGACTCAGCTGTACTCTTACTGCTTCCTCTTCATATCTTCCCTCGGACTCCCAGGTCTCGAAGTCAACCGAGGAGGACTCCTACCTAGATCCCGCCAATGTCCTTGACTGGGTTCGTGACGAAAATGTCTGCCCTTCGGTTCCACAGTCGCTTGCCGAGCTCACAGACCCTTCCCAGTCTTCAAGACGATGCCGAGAAAGCAGAACTTCGTGATGACAATAGCAGTGGGGCAAACGTTGACCCCGAAATATTCAAAAAAGAGACTCAACAAATACAGACATTCAACCTCTTTAGTGGCCTGATCCCCGAGATCCGGTTCTTGATCTGGGAACGCTATTTTTTCGACCACGTCTTGCCTCCGCCTTGCGTCCACTCCCTTTTGGAACACAAGTGCTGGCATCCCGCATGTTCCTCGAAGCGAGCATTCAGAAAGGAGGAACATCTGATGCGCCATATAGTGTATGTGCTCGTAATAGCATCCAAAACTTCGAGTTACCCTTGAGGTAGAAAGGAACGTTCTGTTTGCCTAACTACCCGAATATTCGTCTGCGGATATACGTGGGCATGGTAGACACATTACTTACGCCTCTTCGTGTATATAGGGCCTTCCACGGAGCAATCCGTCTCTCCTGCCCATTCTGCCCGCATGAATTCATACAATGGGGCAATTTGCTTCAACATCTATACCTGCACACTGTGAGGGACAGATCGTTCGGAAGCACGCAATACCATGCACAAGCACTGGAGACGTACGACGCAGCGAGGAGAGGGGACTTCAATGCGCCCACAAGGGCCCCAGAGGAGAATAGCTCGCCCTTGTTCCCGATAATTCCCCTCATCAACCGCGAGGCCTGGGCCATCGCCCAGATCTGCATGCGGCGCTACGAGCACATCGAACTTAAAATTTCCCTTCCCGGTACCACCAGGACCGTGCGGGGCGGCCGGTTCCTCGCGAATTGGGACACGGACCTACTGTACGTCCGCGCGGAGTCCGCCCTAGGGCTGACCATGGCGCTCCGCGACAGACCATGGGCGCCACGGATCCGCCGCCTCGCCGTCCGCATGCCGTCACTGTCGCCGGGTGCGGCGGGTGGAGGAAGCTGGGAGAATCCGGGACTAGCGGGACCGCGCTTCGAGACGCTCGCGGACCTCGTGCGCGCCCTTCCGGGCCTCCGGCAGCTGTACGTGACGCCCTTGTCTTTGAGATACGCTGTGATACCGCCCTACATGGAAGACGTGCTCGTGCTGGACGAGTTCGGGTTCTGTGGCATCGACACCTACAAGAAGGCGTACGAGGCTTCCAAAAGCGAAAATCCGAATGTGATGCGACTGCTGCACGAGCATATTGATGTGCTGGAAGCGGCGGGTGCTCTCTGGAGCCGTGACTTGTCAGGGAGATTGGAGAGGCAAGGCAGAGAGGTCGAGGTCGTCGCAGTTGCTGATGGACGAGAGAACATGAGGAGTTTAGGATGGCATGAAACTTAGACGCCCACTCGAATATAAAAGCGTGGAGTGCCCCCGTTTGTCGAATTTTAGATATGTCGTCCCGAACAAATTTGACATTTTATATGTGTAATAGGGTCCGTCGAAATGGTTATGGCCTACACCTGGAGTGCGAAGATAAGCGCTGTGAGCAAAAGACGGGGTGATTAAATATTATTCTCCGTTCCCAGCCTTTAATGCTTTGTTGACTACACCCTTTGATACTCTTGCTTTCCAATAGGTATTATTAGATTAGCGGAGTTGGGTCTCCAAACCTCGCAAGATCTCAAGGAAATCAGCCCTCTTTGTCGCCACTGGAGCAGTACATATCTTGAGATCAGTTGAATAGGCCCCTTTGCCCCTAGTACCAATGCGTCTCTAGCATTTTAACTATGCGCTGCCTAGTGTACTTAGGCGAGGATTCAATGTAGAGTTAGGATGCTTCTTCTAGGGATCACTCCATCGAGATACCTGTACTGGTTGCAGGATGCCAAATAGGCACGCCCCAGTCTAGGCAGAGGCGCTGTCTCTGATATACCCGATTAAACTCTGATCATATTGGAGAGTTCTGAAATCTTCTTCAAATATCATGTAGTTTCGAATGTAAAATGTGGCAGCGCCAAAGATTGACATTGAAAGACCTATGTTCGGTTTATTTGAAAAGTTTAAAGCTTGTATTGGAACAGTTCAAAAGAAATATAGGGGTGGGTTGGTTCTTTAATGTCTGGTTTAAGCTTTCTCCTTAGGCGTACTCAGAGTGTGACTGGCAACGTTTTTAACTTCGAATCTCCTAACTGAAGAGTGTAAAGACCACCGGCTCAACTGCGCCACGCCCGCTTTAAGATATTTTTTTCTTTAAAAGTAGCCCTAACCGTTGCTCTATGGAAATAATAGGCCAACCGGCACTGTAACTTTTGGAAAAAGCCTTGCCAAGGCTCGATTGTTTGCCTTCAAAAGGGGATACAGTGAGACGATAATCGCCATACGTAAGGTATTGTAAATAACAAAAGCTTACGTATCGCACACCCGGCCTTATTAACATTCCGATAATATTTCGAATTAGGACTTAATAATTTCTGGCCCATACGAAGTAGTGATGGAATTAAGCTTTAAGCCCTTAAGCCGGTTGCCAGGCACACTTCTAAGAGAGACTCCTTAAATCCTAACCCCTTTAATCATTTAAGTCCCAAAAGTTGTTCCACAATTGCTCGTATGGTCTAGAATGCTGCCAAAAGCCACGAGAATTGCTTTCAATCCAATATTTCTTTATAGCGATCCTTTAAAGACTCATAGCAGGCTATCTAGGTATTCCTTGCTAGGCTGGCTATACCGCCGGTATTAACGGTGGTTAATAACTCCAAGCCGGTAGTGTATATCGGCATTAAGGACAGCTCGGAGAGCGAATGTCTGCGGTGCTAATCTAGTCCAATTGCGCACCCGCATGTTCTACCAAATCACGAGCGCGTACGATATGGGGAAGCAACCTCCTTGAGTTAATCGATTCAGATATTTGTGCTTGTGAGGGGTGTTGGTCGTCGAGACAAGATATTTATACACATAATTCGAGCTTAAGTTTGCCTTGACAAGGCATAAATAAAGAATTCCGTTTCTCCAAAAAACTTCTACCTATATACATTCAGCATACGACTTGGAATCAAAGCACATTGCCTACAAAACCAGATTGCCAAGACTTGACATCATCGCCAAGCTCCACCAAGCTTCGAACTCTCATCCAAGAATCGCTTTGCCTTGCAACTTCCCTCCGACGATCTAGTTAGACTAGGAAGATGTCTTTCCCGTACAAGACAGTCCTGATGATCGGCTGCACCGCCGGCATCGGCCTGGCCCTAGCCGAGCGCATGATTGAGAACGGCATCTTCGTCATCGGCGTCGGCCGGCGAAAGGAGAGACTGGACGCCTTCGTGGCTGAGCATGGCTCCAACAAGGCCGCGGCATCACAGTTCGACATCACAAACCTAGACGGCATCAAGGACTGGGTCGCCAAGTAAGTCAGTCGGGCCCCGCGCCCCGTCTCTACACAGCCTACTAGCGCTTCCTTGCTCGTTCCCATCAAGACCTTTCCCTTCGTAGATCGAACCGCACCGATCCCGCATCGGGCTATAGAGTACTAATGCCATCACAGAATCACCAGGACGTATCCCGACATCGACTGCGTGTTCCTCAACTCAGGCATCCAGCGGACGCTGAACTTCACCAAGCCGGAAGCCATCGACCTCGCGAGGGTGCAGCAGGAGCTGACGACCAACTACACGGCGTACGTGGCGCTGACGACTTATCTGCTGCCACACCTGCAGTCCCTTGCCCCGCGGCCCGCGGCCCTGGCCGCCGTCACGTCCGGGCTCGCGCTGGTGCCGCTGCCGCGGTGCGCCAACTACTGCGCCACCAAGGCGGCGCTGCACTCGCTGCTGTGGTCACTGCGCGCGCAGCTCGCGGGCGATGAGGCCAGCAGACACGTCCGCGTCATCGAGATCTTGCCGCCCGCCGTGCAGACGGAGCTGCACGAGCTCCAGGAGGACCTGCGCGCCCGCGGCCCCACGGACTTCGGCATGCCGCTCGCCGAGTTCACCGACGAGGTCTGGGACGCTTTGGCCAAGAGCGAGGAGGAAATCCCGGTGGGCACGGTCAGGGACAGGTTCGCTAGGGTGGAGGACCAGAGGAGGGAGATGTTCCATCACATGGTGAAGATGATGGGGACCACCTAATTTGGGGGACTGGTCGAGATCTCGTCTGTTCTATTGTATAGAGACTATCCATTCCTGAATCTAAGTTCGGATAGGCCGCAATTCGATATACCATGCCCTTTAAGTGAAACATCGGCGCTCGCCCGCCGGATTTCAGACCAGTTGTGACATTACCTAGCGTCCCTTGCAACGATTCTTCTATTATATACCATCCTCTCTCATCAGGCAGACCACATCTAGCGGCGGAATCGAGATCCAGTAGTCAATATAGTTCCGTCCCGCGGCGCATGGCAAGACGAAGTCCCTCCGTCCCCATGACTTGATAGACTCCACGTGCTCGAAACACCTCGAGTGGCAATATTCGGAGAGGCCCTAGAAACTCGGTTAGTCCCTAGCGATCTAGGCATAGATGGTGGTACCTACTAGACACAGTTGATTCCTGAGGGTTACGCTGCTCAGGGAGGAAGAATAGGGTATCCTCTCGCTCAGCCCATGTCGCCCTCCTTGCCATCCCTTTTCCATTCGCCAACTTCTTCACAGCCATATGGAGGGAAGCCCGTAAAGACTGACCATTTATGCCGTTTCCGCATCGATCTTGGCTCTGGTCTGGTGTCGGCAGATCTCTCGTCCCACATTGCTCTTGAGGGCATGTGGTTGTTGCTGTCTGCGACAGCCAGGCCAAAAGCATACGGTCTGCTCCCCCGGCATGCCAGCGTCTGCTGCGGCTCGACTATTATGATCCTTGAGGTGAGTCAACAACTCGTCCTCAGTGGAGGTCTGAAAGTTACAGCCAGGCCAGTAACACCTGGTTCCGATGTGTTTCACACGATTGTGATTCTCCAGGGTACGTTTGTTCTCGAACTGTAGCCGACATATGCCGCACCAAGCGTCCGGCTTGCTGTGGTCGCGTTCTTGCATCCGTTCCCTTCTGCTCCTCGGCTGTGGTAGAGAACCATCGCCGGGTTCGTCTTCGAACCGGTTAGCTACGGGTACTATTCTATTCGGGAAGGATTTCAGGGAGGTAACGTACTCTGGTCGCCAGCGCTAGAAGACGCCTCAGAAGCCGCATTCTCGCCAGGACGGACGGCAGTCCCTCGGCCTAATTTTTAGTGTTAGTAACATCACAGAAAAGGGGGGTTCCAAGGCGGCGACGCACCAGAATCATCCCCGACAGAACCGGCAACACCACCAGGAACAGCACCGGCACCACCAGAGGCACCACCAGCGACAGAACCGGTGACGCCGGCAGGGAGACCAGCGTGGAGATTAGCATGAATTGCACCGACACCACCGCCAACAGAACCGGCAACGTCAACAGCGGCGCCAGCGAGGAGACCAGCAGAGAAGCCAGCGCGCACACCAGCACGAACAGCGGCCAAACCATACGCGCCACTGCAAGTCAGATCGTCAAGGGAGATGCCACGAGGTCTGCTCTCCTGGAACTGACTTCCTGCAGCGTTGGCAAGGCCCCGGTGGTTGCCGGGCTGGTGGATCGATGACTCAGGAGCCCTCTGTCTTCCCTCCTAAGGGAATCCAGTGTTCTTCACTCCTTCATGGACTCCGTTAGCTTTGATTCACTGAAGCCGTGTAGTAGAAGACACTGAGTCACCATGTAGGTAGGTGATGGATCATTCGGAGGAGCGTAGGATTTTCTTCAAAGAGGCCACACGCCGTAGGAGGGCTAGACAAGCCCCGGAGGATGCATACTGTGCCACTATTGTACCAGAACCGGATTCTCGAGAGGACAAGGAATTTTCAGAAGGTATAGGCATGGGAAAGAGCGTGAATAGGTGCAAACATACCTAAAGCCTCGACCGGGAGACCGCGGGCATGCTTCTCTGCGATCAGCATGCGGTCCTCATCAGTTTGCTTGCTCAAAGACATCAAGCCTTCAACAGCGAAAAGCTCATCGTCTGTCATCAGCCTGAGACGGTTGGCAAGTGGTAGGTGTGACTCCGACGTCATGGTGAGTGTCTCCTAAGATTCTTATTGATAGCCGGAGATATTTGTCGTTGCAAGAATACGATCCTATGTGGGCAAGGTAGGGCGTAGCGAGAATTTTGGACGAAATGCTTGGCTATGAGCTGGCGACCGGTGGTTGAGCTTGCTCTATCCTCGACGGTGTTATCGTGGTGACGGGTGTAGCTATTCCCAGCAACATCTCTTGCTACTACCAAAGCTCGCTAACCACTTTTGGAGGGGAATAAGCTATGTACTTCGTACCGATCTATTAACTTACAACCCTTATACTCCCTCTACACAAGAATAGGGGAGCTGTCGCCGACCCCCCATCCCCTAAGGCCCAGGCCGGGAACCTATTCGTCACCATAATTCCAGCCTACGGCATTTTAAAGGATGTTAAGAAGATGCAGCTAGTGCAGACCATGGATGATTGCTTTCTCAAATGGTTTGCTATTACTCTGGTGCGTAGTCGGGTGGTACAAGGTATATCATATGCGACAAGGGAGTGCATGAATATTAATTGGTCTAGCGGTGGTCCGTGCTCGCTGTGTTCTTCATGTCATGCTCAAAATAACTGGCAAACACATGCCACCATATATGCCATGAGAAGCTGAGGGGTAGAAGGGTTGTACTGTAATTGGATCCTGCATCTATTACCATAGCAGGCACGGGGTACCTACTTGAAGGATGACAGAAGTTGTCACTGTCACCGGTGTGGTGATGGAGGGCATGGGAGATCGTCCTCATCGTTTTACCCCTTATATGGCAGCTCTTGTTGTTCTTCTATGCGTTGTATAACAAGCCAATATCTATGGGCGGTTATATTGAATAGGCAATACCTTCAGATAGCTGTTGAGGGAAAGCCGGGCGACTTACAAGTTAGGGTTACGTTGTCGCGAGAATAATACGTTTGTCAGACGAAAACAGTGGTTGTGCTAAGAGCTTCTGAACTATGTTCTTACAACCGAAGCAAAATCCCACAGTCATAATCACTCCGTACTGAAAATAGTCACGGTGTCGCAAATAGTGGGGGAAAATAATAAGAATCTCACGTAAGATAAGCCGCCAACTTCGACCATGACATCAGGGCAAAGTACATAGACCTGAAAGTTATGTTCTCGTCCTTCAACGACAAGACATGTCATTTACGAGTCCCCAGTAGTACGAGTAATACCGAGTAAGAAGATATTGCCATAGCTAAGTCTATGCGGGTGTTTATGTGTAGACATAGGAGGAGTACGCGGCGTTGGATAGTGTTAGCAGAAGGGGTCGGGATAGCAAGAAAGGCCACAAAGGGTTTGTAGCCGTCGATTTTGAAAATTCGCTCTAATAGCAACGATTAGAGTGTTTAAGGAGAGGTGACCTATGTTCCTAGATGGATATTTAAAGCTGTAACTGTTAAGACTAGGAGAAGAAGGCCAGAAGGGCTGATGGTGTACAGATGCCGATACCTGAGGAAAGAAAGGCGGTAATGGGTTTGCTGTGGACTCGAGCAGCCCCAAAAATAAAATTTAAGTGTTTCCTAATTACTAATATAACAACAGCAAAGTGCTGAGAAGACCTTAGGTAATTCCCACGGTGAAAGGAGTTGGGCGCTATTTTCTGCCTTTCACTAGGACCCTATTGTAGTCGAAGGCTGGTGCGGAGAATTAATGCAAATCATCTTCCTTTAACTTCCTGCTACTGTGCTAATGTAGACTTTTATCTAGTCTCCTAACAGGGTTTGTTCCGAGGAGTTCGGGAAATAATACTCTCCTTCCGTTCTGGTTATGCCATCTCTACATTTAAATGGTAAGCTCATGTGGTTGTGCTTGCGGCGAGGTACGTTACTAAGGAATTATGACTGAAATCGGACCTCGGCCTTTCTGCTGAAGCGGGGGATTATTCACCATTCTTACTCGCAGCTATGGTGACGGGTAGTTGAGCCTGAGTTAAACGTTTTGCCCAGTCAATAGTAAAGAATAAAGAGTGCCACTCAAAGTTGACAAGATCTCGTTATCATAACTTACATCGGCGGGCATACAGATAAATCATACTTGAATCTTGGAGTTACCTGGAGAGCCAGGGAGACAAGACTGCAATTTGTCCACCGCCGTCCGATTTGACTGACCTAAGGCGGACACATTGTTGGAGCCGGTGAGGGGTGGAGAGTAAACAGATACAAACATCCCGAGGGAGATCTTGCTGGCGGCTATAATTAGTCTCGCTTGTACGACATATATGTTCTTCACCGAACCATGACCGATCAATGGTCTGACTCAGACCATACGTACACGGTATGTCGGTCTGCTTTTTTGGACACTGACCCGGGGGTGATCGCCTGGTCATGCCTTGTTTAGCGGAGAACTACCTACTCTAAAGTCTAGGGAGGCTCGCTTGCTGGGCAGTGCGGAAGAGGTAGGGCGAGGGGTGGCAGGGGGCCTTAACGAGTATACACCGTCCGCGGCCTCGCAAAGCTACGTAATACTTTGATATGCTTACGATCGGAGACCCCCCGTGTTCGGAATCCCCTGAAAGTTGACAGGTCATAGCTCGGCTCCAGGGGTCCGCCAGGATCGTCCGTCTCACCCGCTATCTTGCCGCTAAAGCTCTAGTGGCAGTCAGGCGGTGCGTCTGCTCCGCAGAGCTGACAGAGCTGTGCTGTGTGAGAGTTTCTACTTCGTGCTCAGCGTATCTTGGAATTAATAAGTGAGCAAATAGGCTCCTTCGTGTGCTCGATCTTATACGTAGGGCTGGAAGGACGGTCTCCTCGTGTGCGGAACTATACCGCTGCCTGGTCAACGTTTACTTCTTAGGCGCCAGTCTGATCTACGTGTCTGTATTGTCCCTCGCAATCGGCTGGCGGTCGGTCTATACGGATGAGACTTAGTAAGCCAACCAGCAGACGGCGTGATTTCTCCCCGGCTGTTGTCGCTCGTTTCGAGGCGGAGGGTCCTGAGTAATTAGCTACACCATACAGTGACGACCGGATCCACCCGCCGAATGCCACTTGGATCGGATCCGCCGATCTGTTTTGGTGCAGGTGCAGTTTTTAGTATTAATATGCGGCGTTATGTGTACGAACGAAGGAATAAGTGGGAGAGTGGTATCAGCCCTACGGGCTGCAGAAGGGGTCTTGGCCTAACGCAGATTGTGATCAGTCAAGTTCAGCTCCGTGTCATGGGCATGGAGTGGGGATTGTTAGTGGCCTCGCCTACTGGATCCAGTGTGATAATGCGTGAACTAAGGGTCTCCTGGTGCGGGTACGTAAGAGGCTTGGGAGGTAACTCCTCGATACCCGGTCGCTTCTCCTCGGTACTTCGTAGAGACCGCATTAAATGACCCTGCGGGTGATCCTTGTGACCGGCTGGTTACTCCGCTTCTTCAGGGAGTTGATATGCGTTGCGACGGTGCGGCGACTCTGCCTCATTAGCAATGGAACGGCCGGAGATTGGAGCTGGGGCTCATCCTGATGAGTGCTGTGTGACGAGGTTCTTTCTTCGATGATCTCCCATGCGGTCATATATGTACTTCGTACATTACTATGCAGGGTACTCTAGGTTGCTTGTCTCCCACGGGCATACTCGGTGACAAAGGGTTCAAGCTTCCTTATCAATCACTGGGAATATCCGGTCAGCGAAAACAAGAGCTGCTGTGGGGCGCAAACAGACGCCCATCCATGGTCGCTTGCCCTTTCGGGTGAACGTAAACCGAGCTGTTCGCGGATCACGACTGTTTCCTAACCTGCTGGCCCTAGGAAATATTTCGCGAGCTGCGGCTTCCGGTCCGCTCTGGCGATGACATCTCGCTAGCGTCAGCCAGGCGGCCTCTGCAGCCAACACTCGACATGTCTGAAGGGGCATGTCTCCGATTAGAGATACATATACTGTGTTATGAATTCCAGTGAGCTGCGAAGGGTGCTCGCCGTGGTTCTGCATGATGCCTTTGAAAGCTTTGGTCGGTAATTTACCGCATTAGGTGGGTTCAGGGGACGGACGGGCCCTGAAGGATCGCCAAGTTTGCGACGAAAACGCGAAGGAATTGCAAATGGGGGAAATGTGAGCGCCGTCTTTTTTCTAGAACATGGGAGCGCCATGTACCCCGGGCCTGGAGTTTCGCGTGCGACGCTAACGGGAAGGCGTTTGTCAGCTCAGCTCACTTCCCTGCAGAACAGGAAAGATTCCATGTAGGATCGTCACTGTTGGCTTACTTGGGTAATAAGGCTGGAGCTGAGGAGGATTTTCCGAAACTTCGTTGGGAGGCACTTTGCATTCATTTACACCATGAAATACCATACGGAGAGGCGTCGACTGTTTGAGGCGGCTAGGATGATGACTTCGTGAGTAACAAGAGTAGGGATTGCGGGCTCTGTTAGGTAGCTCGTGGTTCAATTAGAAAGAACCTGATACAAATGATGTCGCATTGGCTCCATTGAGGCTGAGCCTCGAAAAGTGTCGGTCCGTTCCCCTTGTGATAGAAGGCTTGGCGCCAGGATCACCCCGTAACACGGCGAGCCCGACTCTACTGGACAAACGAGGTAACTCTTTCCCAGCTTAGACAAACGAGAGGGTGGTATATGATGTCGTAGGAGGATACGGGTTCGTGAATCATTTGGAACTCTATACATGTGATAACCAGACCAAGAAGGAAACAAAGGAGAGGCATTACATGCGTTAGTCGCCCCTCGCCTATATGAATACGCGGTCGACAAAGTACATGAAAGTACCATGCTAATTCAGCCCCTGCTCCAATGCCAACCGCCAAAAAAAGCGACATGATATGACGAATGCTATTAGTAACCGTAGGATGCGTCATACTGACCCCAAGGAAGAGTCCCCTCTCTAGGGGCGTCTCAAGGGGGCACTAGGTCCGTGGAAATGGGCGGTTGACGCTAGCTCGACGACCATCCAGATGCGGATACCGTGTTACGAGAAGCCCAAATTTCTGCTCTGATGATGTGGCGGCAGTAGTTAGTAAAAGCCATGAGCCCCTTAATGAAATAAGATTGGTAATAGGCATGAGAAGAAGCGCGTTACCGTCGCTCCTCAGGGCGCACGTTCTGGCCGTAAAATCCTCCATGCTGACCTCCGGACGCCATACATGCCAGACAGACCCCACCACCATAGACGCGAGTGTGTCGCTTCCAACCCGCCCCGGAGTCGTCCGTCAGCGAGATGATCTCACCCTTTACGTCGATCTCCTTTGGCTCGAACGAGGCGTGAGGAGCCAGCGGCAGGATTGGGCTTGAGGATGGGAACGAGTTCGGGGAGAACGGTGACATCTCATACTCCGGTTCGCCGTCCGTAGCCGCGCGAGGTGAGCCGATGGGGATAATCTTCGTATAAGACTTGCGTCTCGGTGTTGTCGGGGTTGTCTGCTTGGTATCTACTGCCGAAGTCGAGGAGTCGGAAGGAGAGGTGTAGTCTGGATTCGGCTGGTGGATGAAGCTCATGTCTAGATCCCCCATAGCCGATACTGCATTGCTCAACCGGCGATCTTTGAAGGGGAAGCTCCCCCCTGTAAGTGTCGGTGGTGTAAGTGGTGGCGGGGGTGGAGGCCGAGACTTTGAATTCCAAGGTCCATTTCGGTCTATGTGCCATCCTAATGGGACGCCATCGACCTCAACCCCATCCTTTTGATATGGGTCTCCTGACTGGTTCTCGCTTGGGCTGTCGTGCGCCGGGTATGGGTTCCCGTCTACCTTTATTTTACCGGTAGATCTTTCAGGCGGATGGTTGGCCGACATAGCTGCGTAGTGGTTGCTGACTCCACGTGACTTCTCTGAAAGCCAGAGCCGCTGCTGGTTGATCGCAGTCGAGACAACGCTGATGGGTAGCAGTTCTGGCGGTGCTTTGCGCCTTCTTCCTCTTGCCAAACGTAATGCGAAGAGAGACAGGAGTCCGAGAAAGACGAAGGTGAAGCCATATATAAGTCGTGGATGCTGTGGTAACAGGTCCAATGCGGTGCCCCGCGGGTTTTGAGGTTGTTGGAGATTCACTAGCGGCATGTTTGCTGTTTAGGGAAACTAACGTTAATGCGTTACTTTCGAATCTGCGCCGTACTGTACGGCCCGTACAGTACGGGGCCCTGTAACAATGTGGCTGCAGTGATGATGACCTGGTCCCGTAAGGTGGGACAGGCTAGGTTGGCGATCGGAGATGACTAGGGGGCCGAATCGAAGGATGCCGCTGACGCACAACGGGGGCCACAATTATCAACCGCGGCCTTGGAAGAGAGGTGCTGAGCCCGTATGACCTCCAAGTCTACCGAACCCGGCAGTCCGAGGAATGATGATGTTGCGGCCGATCCAACAAGGGTTTCACACAATATAGCCTTGGTTCCGACTTATACAAGTCCTGCCAGCGGTTTTGGTATCGGCCGAGCTGGCCGAGGACATGCGCTCGTCGGATGGGGACTCACGGTAATCTTCAAACCCACCTGCAAGGGGGAACCGTCCTGGTCAGAGAGCAATCAAATAACAACCTTGCCCGGTACCTATTCGTGTCGTTCCCGATGGAGGAAGCAGGGTCTAAGTAGGAACTTCCCGGTGACAGACTCGAGGGGCTACCAGAGCACTTATATAATACTCCGCTTACAGAAACAGCACGACATCGACCTCTCTCCTGTCCCACGTTCTAGATCACCGAGGGAAAGCAATGTGGACTACATACAACATAAGAACTTGAAATGGTCCAAGTAGACATCGAATTCTTCGAGTACCTATTGTGGGTATGCCATGACTGAGCGATTGGATGTGGAGACCTAGTAGCCTTCCTATTCGAGTAGTGTAACACGCAAGTACCCCATACTCAGTCAGCCTCAAAAGTTGATGCAGGACGGGATAAGTATAGTGCAACCAATACTCTATCCGTCTCCCTCTCTTCATGCTGAGTTTGAGTAACAATAACCGCCATTGGACAGGATATGTCCATAGCGAGAGCAGAGGATGAGGGGTCTCAAAGCCATGCGGTCCGAGGCCAGTGCTCGGGCGACGTGACGACTCGATCGCGATGTTCTGAGAGCTCCAACACGAGACAGATGGCGAAGGTAGGACCATGTGGAGAAGAAAAGGAGAGAGAAAGTTTGGCGCTTATTGTAAACATTATGCGAGCGGGTATCCCCTGGGAACATGGTTCAAGATAGACGTGGGAGGGCGTGCATACGCAATGGGCGGCAAATATCACAGATACGTTATCCTTGTTGGGGGTGGTTTCGCCAAGTACCACTGCACTATCACAACCCATTGGACTTAGGCTATTTCTTGGATGGCAAGGCTGGGTCTATTAGATAGGTGATATCTTCAATAGTTGCGAATCGAACCACGATAGAGAGGTAATGATTTTGGAATGCGGAGACTGCCTAGACAGACAGTTACGTCGGTTGTAATATTTTAAGATCTGGGTAGAGATCTCCAAGGACCCTTGGTCTTGCATCGGTGCCACCACGAATGAGCTGAGGGACAGGGGTGTATTTGGTCAGGCTAAACTGAAAATGTCTAGCATAGCACGCGAGCGGGGAGATGACAGATGCAAGTGGAAAAATCACCCAATTGTATCCTTTTCGGATTTACGTCTGTAAATTCGGCCGCTGAATCCCTACGCCGTCCTCGATCGGACTCTGCTAATCATCTCCTGTCTAACAAGTAGGCCTCATGTTTACTGGCAACAGACGCAACTGTTGTGTAGAGTTCCAGGCGTATTTGGAAATTCGAGTCTGAGGGTCGAATTGACGGGCCTAGAATGGGAAGTCCCATTGCGACGGGGATACTTGTAGTATGTCAAGAACCAACGGGCGAAAATCAACTACCGCCCGCACTTTTTATTGGAGCCTACTTTCATAGCTGGGAAAATAGTTATGTTCGCTAATGCATCACGGAATCATATTACTTACGGATAAAAGTGTCAATATACATAACAAGATATTCAGCTTACCTCAGATGTGCCTCGGTTGACGCCACCACTCATGGGACCGAGCTGACACTGCAGAGTCATGGGCCGAACAGCATGTTAAATTGACTCGGGGCATTTGGTTACAGGATTTTAACAGTCTGAAAGATAGGTCACGAGTGACACAAGAAATTTCTCATTCTTATTTGGCTGATGCTCGACTGGTGTGTGACAGGAAGGCAATGTTTTACATGTGCGCCTGTTTGTCACATCCACGATGTTTGTTGGTTTTCATATGAAGCTGTCCCCACGGCCAGGCTCAGAGCCGCAAAGTCAGCAAAGCAAATTTCACACCTTTCTACATGCGTCTAGTTATGCAAAGCGATAAAGCCATCAAACCCACAGAACATGTCTGTGTGTTTTAGGTAGGGAATATGGTTATTGGCAGTAGTCAATCGTCGAAAGACGTTTCTTTATGCATGCACCCCTTAATGACCCCCCATAATACACCGAATACCTAATGCCAGTCAGAACTGTGAAGTCGACAAATCTATACGATGTGCATTTAAAATACGGCCAAGAAAATGTGCTTTAATAAACCTGTCATACATAAGCAGTGCATGGTTGAATTGAGAGGACGGTTATGCAATATTATCACATGGGACACCGTCTTTGATGTCCAGTACTCTTCTGTGATTGGGGATAATCCCTTTACCCACTCTGTGGGTCTTGCTTGTCCAGCCTTGCATTAACATGCTTGATTGATCCCCTGTTTCCGACACCTGCCTGGGCAGACGTAGGCATTTCCTATGATTCGTCTTTCCTTGGTTTGCTGGGGGGTACAAATCCCGAAAAGTGATCCATACATCTGTGTCTATGCATGCAATACCAGGCGTTAGTAAGCCACCTTTTGTTGAAGTCCCACGTGGGTACCTAGAACTCATAACGCCTACTCTACCAACTACCAAAACAATCTTGACGCGTATTCCTATATTTCCCGATCTATCTAACTAGGGGGACAGTTGCCAGCTGAAAATATTTTCTTGATTTCTATCTTAGAGCCAGCACACAGCGTGCTGAGTAAAGTCGGAGTCTTTGTACCCCATTGGCCCCACGTGCCTCTGAAAGTCTTCCCCTCTCGATCTCAAATCCGGAGCCTTGAACTTATTACTGGTGCCTCCTTTCAACGCATAGATCCCCTTAAACAGCCTTCATTGGCCGGGGAAGCAAGCTTAAAAGTGGCGTAGTGTTGGGCGCTTCTCCCGTTCCCTTCTAGATCGTCGGCGGCGACATTCGGGACTCTTTGGGAATGCAAGTCCTCGACTGCCGAAGAGTTCCGATGTTAAAATGTTGATCCAGAGCAACGTGCAAGTTTCAGCCAGCCATTGGGTTTCTTGTTCGAAGGATACAAGATCTGCTAATCCCGTATTAAGCCGAGTCCCAAACCCTTGGTAGCCAATCATATGTCTGGTTTATCCCGTGCTCCTCCACAACTCTGGGCTCCAGGTGTTGGGGCTGCTGCACGTCTGGCCGGATAGAGGTGACGAGGCCCCTACACCGCCCGTCTAACAAAGCTGGAGCTTATTAATGGTGTTGGTGGGCTTTCACTCTATCTAATGCCGAGACTGTCTAGTTTGACGACTAGCTGAGGCTGTGTCTTCGGAGCACTTTTCATATACAGCCGGGCGCAATAGTCGTCGGCATAGCGGGGACTCGTATTGACCACTTGATGCTGCCGGAGTGCTCTGGCTCCGCCTCTCAAGAACTAACCGCTTCTATAATTGCACACACTCTTCCTACGGCAGCTCCTGGCTCCTTTTTCAGCCTCGGTGTTCTTTACCATCTAATGCCGACCCATGCTCGGCAGTCGTTCTCTGGCCCTCCTGCAAGTGCCGTGCCAAGGGTTTCCTTAAACCCAGACCCTGATTATAATCCGAATATGCTGAGTCCCCCATACCATCTAAAGAGGCTCGTTGTCTTTGTCAGCTGATTAGACGAATGGCTGACGTGTATTCTGTCAGCATTATTGGCTTCCGCTCCTCGGAATTTGACCTTAGCCTCGCAAGTGGTTGTTGATAGGGATGTTCCCTTAGTCATCATGATGGCTGCCAGGAGGTCGGATGGGACGTTGAAAGTACGGCGCTTACTTCCCCCATCTCGTGCGCGCTCCCGCTGCCTGCATCTGCAAGGTTCAGTGGTCATCACTTTAGATATCAGCAGGTAAGCTATTGGTTCTACAAGGGAATTACAGAGTCCACTCTGTATGCGGACGTAGGGGGTGGCTATGCAGTTGAATGGCAGTAGTAGAGTTACTACCCCACTTGGTCCAACCCTGGTTGCTTGTTGATTGCGGTGGAGATCATCAACATTAGTTGGTTCGCAGCACGTTTCTCAGCCCTACGGTTTCTGACATTCGGTGCCCTGAGCAGTCCCGCGACTGGCATCGCTTAAGCCCCGTACCTCGCATTTTTAACGCCTGGTCGATGTTTCGGACACCCTTACATACCAGCCAAAGACGTACAGTGACGTTCGATCCTTGTGGTTGGGATGCCAACCAACAGCGCATTACTGTAGTCGCTCTTTTCTAGAGGAATCCGTCCAGTCAAATTGCCGGGATTCCGTTCCTCCTAAGTCCCGAAGACCGCGTTGTTTGATCGCCGGGTGTTCCTTTGAGCGATTTCATGCCTACACCCAAGAGACCGCAGATTGCCTTTTCTGGTGAGTGTCTGGAACCTCGCCGTGGTAACCATGCCCTCTCCTACGGGCGTGTGTCTATCAGACGTGACAATCAAGCCGATCCTTGTTGGAACGTTGGAGGCGACCAACGCCTAGCAACCCTGCCCGGCCCATCTGTGATGCAACTCAGCACGGCAAACTTCGTTTGGAGGCTTACCTCGTTGCCGGACACATTTATAGTAGCATGTCTTACATAAATTACTGTCGGCTACCTCGCGGCAGCCTCCCTGCTTATTGCTTTGTCAGCGCACGCACGACCGTGCTCAACCCCGCTACATACATCACGAAGCGTTTGTCCAGCAAGACATTCGAGTCAAGTG
Organism: Monosporascus sp. CRB-8-3; assembly: GCA_004155055.1. Lineage (NCBI taxonomy): Eukaryota > Fungi > Ascomycota > Sordariomycetes > Xylariales > Monosporascus > Monosporascus sp. CRB-8-3. The sequence continues at coordinate 26,564 of QJNZ01000641.1, forward strand.
AATCCTATATTCCTGCCTTATCTTAGAAGTCTCGCTTCGATGGTCATAGTCACCAAAGACAAGGCACTTCTCCAGTGCCTGGGTTATAATGCCAAACATAAAGCCTGGCTTCCTGGTAGAATTCCCTATTGTGCAAGATTCTCCATAGCTGTCGCCTTGTAAGGCTGACTAAACGTCTTTAACAATTAGAAGGTCATATGAAAGGCCAAATCGACCATCATCGTAAAGGGAATGCACCTATTTTCACAAATCTAGCCTTACCACCTATCAACGAGCTCTGTGTGTCAGCAACAGCTCAACGTGAGATAAGAAGATCTTAGCTCAAAGCCCATTAATTCCCCGGCTGAACTAGCTCCGCCGTTCGCAGATCCCGGTTTTATCTTCGGTCCAATTACCTCCCAACACTTATAGACTGCATTGCAACATCCTCCTCCCACGCCGTAGACACCTCTTCAATCGAGATTCGGAGAGGAATATCCGTCTCTTCTCACTGCGGCCGCGTTTCGGGCTCGCCATGGTTCATTGCACTTTTGGGCCGCTGCGGGCCGCGATCCTGTCTCAACATCGACTACCCTCTCGTTTCCAATCGCAATCTGCAGGCCACGGACGGAAAGCCAGCCTAATGTCATCCGGATACGCTTACATTTTCGTTAACACGTCATGTCGGCCGTAAATCAGCCTATGGACTCGAGTCTTGGCTGTTCTCCGCCTGGGGGCGAAAGCACTGCAACGCACCGGCGGCGTGACCTGGGGCCTCGATATCCCTTCCTTCGACAAAAGTTCCCGACCAAGACATGATCTACCCAGCGAGGCTGTCCGGCATGCCGGCATGCTTCGGTACCTCCGCCTCTGGAGGAACTATGGCAGCCCGGGTTCCATTCTACTTGCGTGCCTGTATTGTTCGTCCAACGGCAACTGCACACAAGGAAGGCCGATTCGAAGAGGCCTGCTCCAAGGACCTCGCTAGGCCGTGCTGCTCGAGGGCGATCCCATGCCGGCGTGATGTTTTGCTGGGCAGCCTTCCATAGACAACGGCCCTTGTGGAACTTCATGCGTCTATGACGGGATGCTTAGACGGTGGTGGCCGGTGCCTGAAAGGCCCAATCGAGCGGTGAGAACTCCGAGGAGTGGCGCCGGATACTCAACTCGCTTTTGGGAAGGGTGTCGGGCTTCTCTGCTGGTCGACCGTGTGGTGGAGGAAGACTGGCGATCCTTGATGGTCTGATGCTGCCTTGGAGGACATACTTCACCTTTGTTCTTCCCAAGAATTGGCGTCGCCCGTTGGCTCCAAGGGCGGGTTCCAACTTTATCACACGATTCGGCATAGTTCAAGATATGCGCCGATGCTGGGGAACTGAGAGCTTACTCTCTGATTCGCGTTTGAGGACTCCGAGGAGCCCCTGTCCAGCAGAACAAAGACGTGCTAGGGTAACAAAAGAGACCCAGTCGCTCATCGTGCAAGCTATCCCTATTATCAAACCAACAATTTCGGAGGTGAGTGTGTAGGCAGCTCCGAGGTAACAGCTCCAAGTCAGTTTATGTAGTACAGGTTGAATACGTCGGTGCTTTCGCCCTGTTGGGTGAAAGTACGGGTGGGCAGAGCAAAGAAGTATCCCCGGTTTCTTTAGAGAGCGAGTGTTTTAGGAGGTTGGCCCTTCCGTATTAATGCTGCTAGTTCTCCGGCTCCGGATAGGGGGGAAGATGTTGACGCTCTTGATAACGTTGGCTTGTCGAACAATGAAAAGTCTGGATAGGAAACGAGTCGCAGCGGGGGGGTTTGAATAGGCGCCCTGCTCAAGGTCTCCTTTCCAATCTAGATCATGCACAGCTCCATCGAAAACGAGTTTTCAGTTTTATCTTGAATCACCACGTCCGACATACTACCTTTGCTTGCATAGATATGTGACGTCGGGAAGCATCTCACCGTTCACATTAGATTCACCTAGCCCCAGACATCTTTGACACCGTCACCAGCAACATCCTACTCCGGAGACAGTCAGCCACCAAAAATAAAAATAAAAATAAAAATAAACCATCCTCTTATATCGGTATTAAGGGACTTGGATGCAGAATCGGAATACTTCGTTACGGAATTTTTAAAGAACCTGACAGAGCTCATCAACCGAAGCAAGGCCGGGAGAAATAGGGGAGGCTCCAAGGGCGAATTCAGCAACCCTCCAGTCACGCAATACAGCCCGCGGCTATTCTTTCTTAACGGGGCCAGTCAACTACCGCCGCTTTTTCCACTTACCTTCCACCACTGCCCTTGGTCCAACCGAAGAGAGTGGAGAGCTCGCAGAACAACCACAAATCCACGTCCATGCTACCCAATCCTACCGTCACTCGCTTCCACCTAACTTCCATCTGGTCAAGGAACCCAGCACGCCCACATCGCATGCCCGACATCGACGTCAGGACAGTCCCAATTCCAGGTACAGTCGAATCCATAGGCCGAGGGGTATCTGACAACACAGAGTACACTGCAGAGAGAACTGAGCCAGGGATAGTGCTCGAAGGTGGACCAGCGAGAATTCGGACATCTATAGCGCCACTACTATTGACGCCGCTGTACCCACAGAAAATGGCGGAACAGCCGGCCTCCCTCCTCACGCTAGTTCGAGCATCACCGTAAGTGACGTAGCTTTCCCATTCTCGGACGGAACGCTTATCACGTGGAACTCATAGGCCAGAGACTGTTCAGAGGAGGACAGTGTATACCGCACACCAAACAGCCGCTCCGCCTTCTCTAGATCATCCGAAGGCGCGTTAGAGGAACCACGCGAAAGAGATCGTCCCCGAGCGGTAGGGGAGGGATTTCCCCTGGGGCGAGTCATAAGTAGCAAGCCTCAAGTAACACAAACGAGTCACGTTCGGCCTTCAGTGGCTCTAGTAGGAGGTCTTTCGAAAAAGGCTGAAGACCCATTTGTCACTCCCGGATTATCCTTCGAACCATCAGAACCCTGCGAGCCTGCTCTTAATACAATAAGAAGCGAGCAAGATTCTTGTCTAGATACCGACCGTCCGGCAGCAACAGTCAACGGGAAGTCCTCCGAGAGCCACGTATGAGAAGCTCCTCCATCGACATCTCGCATCTTCACTGCACTTCAAGAGAATATCGGCAGATCCGAGCCCTCAGCCACAACTCACCAGCGAATTACCCCGTGATTCCAGACTACCAACTGCCGACGACAGTTTAGAAACCCCAAACTCAGCAGCTGCCGTAATCCCAACACCAGGGGTATCAACACCGCCTACCCAAACTCGCTCTCTTCCCGACTCACCGAGAGCTTTGGTCACTGGACGGAGCCTAATAAACACCGCCCCCCAAGATTTTGCCCCCGACGTGTCGGACGTAGAGATGGAGCCTCACGTTCCAAGTCGGCGGACAAGCACCTCTTATACGGCTTCCGGGACGTCATACCGGACGGCGGGAGAGCCCTCGCTGAGCGACGAATCAGCATCACCACAAACATGGCAGACAATAACATGGACGCAGCGCGCGAGGGCCGCCTAGGCGAGGAAGGCGAGAAGTGGCAGCTGACCACAATGCGACACCTAGCAGCCGGCGATAAGGCGGCGCAGCTGTTCTTCAGCAGCGCCGTGTTCTGGGCGAGCGCCTTCATGCTTTCGGCGTCCGGGCCGAGTCCGCGCAAGCCGCCACCGGCAGCAACAATAAGGCCCAGGTCGTCGAGTGCCCCCCTGGCCATGCTCCTGGGCGCCTCGACCGTCCCGCTGGCCGCCCTGGCCCTCTTCGAGGGCTGCTCCGTCCGCGTCCGCGGGCTCCTGTGCGCGGAGCTCGTTTCCGTGGCGGCCTGGGGCGCCTGGTCCTTGTACCTGCTGCTGGAGAGGACCGTCGTCTCGGGAGCCCGGTTTGGGTCGGGAGAAGATTTTTTTTTTTTGGGGGGGGGAAGGCTGCTGCGCTGGAGGGCCTACGCCCTCCTGACAGCCCTGTCGGCCCCAGCGCGCTTGCGACGACGTGTCTCGCGGTCCTGCTGCGGCGCGTCGTGCTCCCGAGCCGCCGCGGCGGGGACAGGGTCGACCGGACCGTCGACTGGATTTCCCGGAAGTTGGCGCGGCGGGATGGCGCGGTTCAGGCGCGGCGCGGGGTGAGGAGCTTGACTGGCTGCTAGATATTTTCCTACCGAGAGGAGGTGGTGAGGAGAAGGAGAGGAAAGGTAAGGTAAGGAAAGGATTGCGCAGTTTAGGGGCGCTACGCTATGGAGAGATAGGGGGCACGGCAGAGAGTCTCGTCTGGTCTGGAATGGGTGGTAATAGGACGCGCGTGTGGAAAGGGATATCGGTGCGCAGTAAGTCGATTTATATGGAAGCAATCGCGGTAATTGGCGTCCCGGTTACTCTCCTTATCCTTTCCATTTCCAGATTCCCCTTTGGCTTCGACGCCTCCTGAGTTGACTATTTGCTGTTCTGCGTACCCACCGCAGTCCCTGTATAACCGACCTGCCCAACCCCTGTGCGGTGACGGTAGGTTCGTTTCTCCCCGGAAGGGCGTAGACACATGCTTACTTGTTAAGGATCCATGGCTTGCTATCTCCCGGCTCTTTCCCAGGATGCGGCACAGCTACAACCACGATCGCGATAGAATGATGTCGGCAGAAACGTGCGGAACCATCCCCCCTTTAACTTAGATCCATCCCATGCGGCGAGGCTCGCTCGATACCGGCTTGGATCACCGCGTTGCACTCGACGGGACGTCACATACCCTAGACACTAGTAACGAAGAATGGTACTTGATCCTGAGGAACACGGGATGTGAAGCCGAGCTAACCTCCAGCTAGTTGCAAGAGATCTGACGATACCGCTGAGGCATCAATTGACAGCGGCCGGCATCTAGCTCAGGCTTTTGCCATGGCGCGCCGAGAGCTCCTGCAATATTGATCCCTTGACTGCCCTCTAGCTCTGGTTTCGTGGCTACCTCATCTTGGTCGGGTTGATGCTGCCGCTGGTGGGCTTTGCTACACTGCAGAGAGTCGACCACCAAGCTGACCCGATTCGCTGTATTAGGTGACTCCGATGATTCAAGTCCATTGAACCGAGCATGGGTCGCCGGTGCCGTTATAGGGCCACTCGCCCTTTTGATACTGCTTGTAGTAGGCGCTGTATTCATATGGAAAAGAAAGGGAACCAGCGTGGTAGAAGTAATAGGGGCACACACGGCACCCATGCACCGGGGAGATTCTACGTCGGTAGATCGCCGCCGGCCGGCGGGAGCGACAGGCTACACATGTCGTAAATACGTCTGCCACCGGGGACTTACAAATCGAGATAGCACATACTCCGTCAGCCTCCGGCCATAATAGCCGAGCCACCTCTGATAACTTAACTATATCCCATCGCTGTAATGGTCTTTTAGATACGTACGGAGATCCCTTTCTAGAGAACCGAATTATGAGAGGCGTTTATTAGTCCAACCTAACGATTAATAAGAGTTGTTAATTGGATATACATCATTCAATTGTCATATTTCTGTTCTCTATGTATCATGAAGCGTGGCCCAACTATTTTGTCTAAAGCCTGTCTGTACATAGGACCAAGGGTATGTGCCTCACGGTATCGGGTGGTCATATAACTCTTTAAACTCAGGTCATAAGCCATGCTCAGATCCTTAATGATGAACCCGGAGAATACCCAGAGGAGGTATGACTCCATTTACTGACCCCTTATATAAACAGCCTATGAATCGAGTATAACCTTCTATGTGGCAGTGGTGCTCTAGATGTGACCCCCATATCCCCATACCTAGATAGCCGGGCAAGTACCAAGCTGGCACTCGAAGATGCCATAACCAGTAACCCATACGCCATTTCCCTTGATGTATATGGCCCCAGAACGCCGCACAAATTATCCACTCTAAAGGAGGCCCTCCCCCCCCCACCCGTATCCGAGAAAACCCCAGACCGCTTCACCCGGCGGCCAGTTAGCCCAACACACATCCACCCGATAGCCGGACACGTAGCCGAAACGGTCATCCTTATCGCACCCAGACCCCTAATCCAAGCGATCATCCTTATCACTCTCATCATCACTACTCCAATCCGGGGGCACCGCAGCACCATGCCTCAGGGCGGCCTTGTGGGCCGCGTCCTCGGTCATCTCGCGCCAGGTGCTCCAGCTGAGGAGGGCGAAGGCGACGACGATCATGCACCCGCCCGAGACGGCGGCGGGGCTCAGGGTCTCGCCGAAGACGAGGCGGTCGGCGAGCGCCACAATAAAGATGGTGAGGAGGGCGGCGACGGAGCTGAGCACGGGGCTCGTGAGCGAGATCAAGACCAGAAAACTGCCGGCGAAGGTCGCGTTCATGACCACGCTGACCCAGAGCCAGAGCGCCGTCTCGCCGTGCGGCAGCTCGAACGTCTCCCAGCCCATTATGTGTAGGAGCGGTAGCGGAACCCAGAACACGAGCAGCGTGAACAGCCCGATGCACGACCCGAACGCGTTGGCGAAGATCATGCCCCGCGCCGGCGGCACGCCTTCGGGCGGGCAGGCCCACCGCTTGTACAGCACCTCGTACAGCCCGTAGAGCACGCTGCCCACGCCGATGATGACGTTGCCGAGGAAGCGGGCGCCGGCGTCCGGGTTGGAGGGGGGGGATCCCGGGCTTTCGCCATTGTCGTCGGACTCGTCTTTCGAGTCGCCGTACGCCACGACGAGGACGCCGGCGATGGCGACCAGCACGGCGAGCGACTTGTCGAGGCGCAGCTTCTCCTTGAGGAGCGGGACGCTGAACGCGTACGCGAAGAAGGCGCTGCAGTTGTAGATGGCGGTCAGGTCGCTCGCGCTCGTCAGGTTGACGGCGACGTACCAGCTCAGGCCGGCGACGGTCAGGGCGCTCGTGACGACGGCCGTGGTGCGCACGATGTACGGCAGGGGGTTGCGCTGCAGCACGTGGCGCGAGATGTCTAGGTCCTGCCGCTCGACCATGTGCGCCGTCGACCGCAAGAGGTAGCAGTGGCGGCGCCAGAAGGTGCGCCACGGCGTGTTCCACTTCTGGACGCGCAGGATGACGAGCTGGACGGGCCAGAGCAGCGCCCACGACCCGTGCGTCAGGTACAGCATGCAGTACGCCTTGTTCCACCCCAGCTCGTTCTGGACGTAGCTGGCGAGCTCGGTCTGGACGGAGAAGGACACGAGCGATATGACGAGGAAGACGGAGGCGAAGATGTACTTCTTGCGCGCGGCCATCTTCGCCTGGGTGTCGGGCGACCGGGAGCGGAAGGTCGAACGCCGGGTCAGCAGGGGAGGTCGAGCGGGATGAGGAGAGTGCGCGGATGTAAGCGGCGAGGCATGTGTCGAGTGGTTGTATCGCGTCCTGCCCCGGTCATCATCGTCAGAGTTCTTCAAGAGACTTGTCTTGAGGAGGGAAGCTCTGCTGTCGTCGGCCATGGCGATGTCCTCCTCCTCTATATCGCATTCGTCTCGCTCGAATCCGTCCGCTGCTTCCGCTGTAGCCTTGGCGGGATTATGATTGCGCGTGCCGTTAGTGCCGTTGAACCCGGTAATTGCATCCCAGTCCCCATCTGATAGCCGCCGGTCTATAACGACTGGAGCCGTGTCTTCCTCGGCCGCGGCGGAGCCCTCGCCAAGATGCCGTTGGTCAGCGTCAGACTCGAAGGAGCCAACTCTGCGGGTCGAACTCGCAGCACGGGATCCACTCGCTTCAGAATGGTGTCCTTTTCGCGACGTCTTAGAGTTCGAGGGTGGGAGTCTGGACAGTTCGATAGTCTTCGAGGACATTAATGGAAATCCCCCAATGGAGACGAAGGGGAAATCTTCTACAAGATATTACTACGTCAACCTCCGAAAGCGAAGCGCGTGTAAAAGACAGAAGAAAGGAGCGACTCGGGTTAGCTTAGGTTTTAAAAAAGGGAAAAGGTTCTCGTGGACTACATAAGGTAAAAAGGTACAAAGCATGTGAGTATGCTGGGTATGAGGGTTGACGCGGGATGATGGGTGATAGATTGTTGTGGTGGTGTATAGATGGATAAGCTCGTATGCAGAAGGATGGAGTCCCGAGGTCTTGCATGTATGTTTCTTGTGTTGGTGGGGAGGGGGGTGTTGCGTGATAATTCCGGCGAGCAAAAGATGCATTTTGTGTCCTGTAAAATATGCTCTAACGGCGCGCAGATGACGCCGAGCTGCAGCAGGTGTCGCGCCTGTCAGTGGCTCCCTTTCTGATAGCGCGTGTCTCGGTAATCTCTACCTACCAGCCCTAGGTACTGTACGTAGGCATGGTGGGTAACCCCATGTCAAGGGTCCTGTCCAGGGTGCGTCAGGCCGGACAGGCGAAGGGTCTTTGGGGCCACAGGGGTGGGCACAGGGTGTTCTTAGGCGGTGGGGGGATTCTGGGAAATAGGGATCATCTCTCCAATCAAATTCCATTTCTTTAGGGTTCCTGTTTCGCTCCATTTCGCTGCGTAACGTGCATACGTGCTTAGGCAGGTAGCACTGCTAGTGGGGAGCCGCTGGTCAGCGAGCAGGCTTCAGAACCTTGGCGGCGCCATCTTGCGCGGGCCGCCGCCGGGCATATACCTATGTACTTCATACATACACATGTGCAACAAAGTCACGAGTTTATCTCTAGGAGTACATATAAATAAAGCATCCGAACCCCCATGATATAGGTGTTACATATATTTCTTTCAGTCGTCTAGCCAACCTAGACTAACAGGACGTTAAACAGCCTGCAAACCACCAACCTCTACAGATTACCTAATGCCGAGCATCGTCATGCGCGTCCTCCGAGATGAGAATCCTACGAACGCAAGAAGACGGAGATTCTATTAATAAAGCCAAGCATGCCTCTGGCCATCTAATGTCTAATGAATACCATCTGATGACTAATGACTAAGGAGCTCCCCTATGCAGGCTTCCGTTCTGGATCTCTGACTTGACGGCCTATGGAGCACTTGTACTTTTATTTCGTGTGTCTTCTTCTAACGTAAACTACTACTTCTTGCCCTGTCCAAAGAGGGCCTCCTGAGTATCGTACGTGTACACGAGATCCTTGTGCCAATAGTTGGCCGCGTCGGGCTTCGTGATGGCCCACGCCTGGTCGAGCGCCTGGACGACGTCCTCCGGTAGCGGGCCCTTCTCGAGTGCGTCGAGGTTGCCGTCGAGCTGGCCGTACGAGCTGATGCCGATGATGACGCCGTCGTTGCCGTCCTTGACCCTGAGCTTGGAATGGTGCACGACCCACCGGAGCGCCGTCTCGATCATGGTGAGTCCCTCCCCGGCGTGGCGCTCGACGGCCTGCTCGACGGTGCGCAGCGCGTTGAACGTGCTGTCCTTGAAGTAGCGGCCGCGGTAGTTGGCGCCGAGCCCGCTGGCGTCGCTGAACCGGCCCTCGGCGGGCGCGATGTCCTTGCTGCGGATCTTGCCGCTGAACAGCCCGCCCGCGATCGGGTTGTAGACGACGATATCGAGCCCGTACCGCCGTAGTGTCGGCACCAGCTCCCCCTCGATCCCCCGCGTGATGGCGTTGTACATGGCCTGGTAGATGGTCGGCCGCACCCACTCGTTGTACTTGCACGTCATCACCACCTCGGCCACCTCGGCCGCCGTGAAGTTGGACAGCCCGAGCCGCACGAACTTGCCCGCTTTGTGCAGCTTGTCAATCGCCTCGAGCGTCTCCGCGAAGGGCGTCGCGCGGTCGGGGCAGTGGAGGTACAGGATCTGTCAATCGCAACCGTCCGTTAGCCTCGCAGCCCTATCGAAGGAAGCCGATGTGTACATCGAAGTCTCGGAGAAGGTAAGGGAAGGGAAGCAGGTAGAAGACCCACATCAACGCAATCCGTGCCGAGCTCCTTCAGGCTCGTCTCGAGACTCTCCTCGACCTTTGGGGCCGTGTTATCACCGCCCTGCATGGGGTACAGGATCTTGGTGGCGAGCGTCAGGCCGCGCTCCTTCCACCGGGCGTCCCGGGTGAAGGCCTCCTGCCGGCCCTTGACGTACGCGCGGGCCGTGTCCACCTCGTTGAAGCCGCGCTCCTGGAACCGGTCCAGGATCCGGTTGTACTCGCCGAGGTCCGTGATACGCGCCCCGGCCGACTCGTCCGGGCCGAAGGTCATCAGGCCCAGGATCACGCGAGGCTTGGGGGCGGTCGCTGCTAGGAGAGGCATGTTGGGTGGGTGGAGATATGACGTGATTTTTTTTTTCTTTTTTGGGTCGTAAGTGGACGTTCTATCCTAGGAGCGCAGCTGCAAATGTCCTGGGTATGCGAGTGGAATCCTGTTCTATCAATGCCTCGACCCGTTTGCAGAGAAACGAAGATCTATTTATCTAAGGCAGACTAGACGATAGCCCACCATGACGCCTCCGGAAGCGATGGAGTTAACAACCCGCTAGATCCTAGCGTTTCCCGTCCCTTCGGCAGAATCACCTCAGCTTACGAGTACCTGCCTTCCGAGCCCCGCCATGGTGGTGCGGGGTTTCATTTAATAGGAGGGGCGGTCCTTATTCATCATCTCTTATCAAACACATGTTGCGGTGCTCAGGCAAATCAAAGTCGCTTTCGGATGGGACGGAGAATCATTGCTTGATACCCGTATAGAAAGCTTCATATATGTATCCGTACTCGATGAATGAGGGCTGTTAAGGAGTCGATGTAACTGAAAGCCGACGTCGGCAGCTCCAAGAGGTTTAAAGCGAGTCACAGAGCTTCGATAGAAGTCATCTCCAAGGAGCTACCTAGGATAAGCGCTAGTACGTAGTAGATAGGCCAGCTGCCGCTGTTGTATAGCGCTAGGAGTTAACCGCGAAGAAGCGCAGGAAACCCTTTCGGCGATAGCGCGAGGCTGACCAATCCGGTTCGGATCGGAAATATCTGAAATGTTGACGCTACGATTCGCTTTTTCTGAAGCTCATGGTGTCTTCTATGACTCTTCCACATGTGCTTCATTCGCAAGCGGAAACAAATGAGCAACTCCCGAAAGGTTAGGCAAGTAGATCCAAAATGACATGGGGTTCCAAACGTGGGTCCTCCCCCCTCTAATGCCAACCGGCGTCCCAACGTCTCGTCCCCGTGCTTCAAACACACAAAGCACACAATCAGGCTGAGCGGCCACCCAGTCCTTCAGATCTCGCTGCGTTATTTCTGGGTCATGTCCCTAGCGCACGTAGTTTACGCCGTGGTGTGGAAGTAACGTAGTGATAACGAGGCGAATACGGCGTATGCCAGGCTATTCTAAACACATTGGCGATTTTCCTACGCTGATGAGTTTACAGCTCGAAATATACACTCGAGTCGACATACAATACTCCATGATAAAGGTGAAACAGCCCGCAGTGTACGAACGGGTAGACGTACCACTGGACATGGGCCAAGAGCGCGTCCATCAAGGAGCTGGAGAACCTCCACCCGGTGATTACTAGGGACCTGCCATTGATAGGAGCACAATAATAATGACGAATATTGTAGTTCCTGGTAAGCTGTTGGGGATTTTTCTTCGTGTGTTAAAGATGTTTTTTTAAATTGAATTATAGATGTAAAAAGCACTCCTTGTTTGTATATACACATCCAGGCGCCAGCCTGTCTCATACCGGCTATTTTTCATCCCTGGTACATCCATGACCCTCTCAGTTACGGGACATAGTCCATACCGTCTCGACTCTGATGCCGCCCTTATCTCTCTTGGTGACTGGTTCAGAATTAGTCAGGTTCTCCTCCGACCCCGAGTCGTCGGCCACCGCCGTCACCGTCGTATCGTGCTGGGCAACCACGTCGGGGCGGTAATCCTCCATCTCCCAGTTCGTGGTGTTATTCTGGCTGGTGATAGCCGCCATCGCACCGTGGCCCCGCTGGCCCAAACGGCCCGACCGACCGCCGCCGTCCGCGGTGGTTCGCTTATTGGAGGCCTCCCTCAGCCTGGAGCCTCCCTTCCGCTTCCTGCACATGGAGTAAAGCGGCCGGAGCATCGGAATGCTGACGCATATGATGGCGATGTTGGGCTCGAGGACGAAGAGGAACAGCGTTGTGGGCAGCATGGCCGTGAATTTCTCGTTGGCGTTGGCGGCCGCCATGTAGATAAGTCGCACTATGCAGCAGACGCCACAACTGTGTACGCAACAACCGTCAGTCAACATATATACTTTTCTGGCCAAAAAGGGGGAAGTCGCTGGGGCCCCTTACGCGAGACCCAGGGCGAAACAGGCCATGATGCCGATCTTGTCCGTCTTTCGCGCCTGCAGGGACCAGATACTCGGCATGGGCAACCACATGATGACCAGGTCGCTGACGACGTTCGATATGATGGACGATAGGATCAGGGGGATATGGTCGCCACACTTGCCGAGTCTGGTCCACTGTGCCGAGACGGGACGGCAAAGGAAGATGGGCGCGAAGATGAAGGCGAGGGCCCAGATGACACAAAAGCCTAACAGCCATTTGGAAGCGCGTGCCACACTCGCCGTGGCGAATACGCGTAGGTAAAAGCATAACACGCTGGCCTTCGTCGCCGCCAGCGCCACGACATACGCATACTGCATGCCGAAGATTACCTTAACGATGTAACTGAAGTTGGGAAAGACTGGTATGTCATCAAGGGGTTAGTAAGACGATTATCAAGCGTATCGTATCCAATAACTCCCCGGGGGTCTTGAGCGCGAGAGCTACTGTCCGGCATGGAGTCTCTCATGTCCTTTCCCATTGAAAAACAGATCATCACTAACCTTCCGGATGTTCATGCTGGTCGTAGCCACTTCCGAGGGGCGAGGCTATTTGAACGATATATGTCAGCGTTGCTTCACAAGCCTTCGATGGAGACAATACTCACTGAGACCCTGCGCGGCCAACAACGAGATTGCCAGTGGCTGCGAGGCCGTTAGCGAATTTTGGCGAGAAGATTGCGTCGTCAGCTGGTCGACAGACAGTAGAGAATATGACCAGGCCATCATCCCACCCCAGCCCAGGCCCGAGGCGACGTCCTACGACCCGCATACCGACGACAAGCAAGACGAGAATCGCGACGATGATGCTGGCTATGAACTGGGCTTTCACGAAGGGCAGTACCGGGAGGTATACCAGCCCTGGATCCATAGAGTCCACAGTGCCATTGGTGACCATGATGGCTATAGCAGATCCTCAACAGCGTGGTACGGGTGCCGACCAACAGATTGAGGTCGGCGCGATAATCATGGAAGCATCGATATATGTAGTGTAAGGATTGAGATCCACGACTAGTTTATGGGTATGTTTCGTGGGTTACGGGCTACCGAATTCTTAGATTCGGCCCAGACCTAATGGGCCCGGTTCGCAGTTCCGCATAGTGTTGCCGGTGAGTCTAGGATATACTGCTCGTACCTTGCTAATCGTAACGAAACTAGGAACATACATATGCATTCGAGCTCACTTCCCAACATCCCACGAGAATCGCAACTGCACGGCGAGATTAGAGGGCGCTACCTAGGGACCGGAAGGATTACCCGAGGCCGGCGCCCCCCGAGTCGGTTACTGGGTTGGGCACGGCCGCATGCTCGCTAAATGTCACTGGTCCATACCAAGATCTCCAAAAGGTCAGCTCGATGATCCCAGCCCTAGATCGAGCCTAGCTTGTGGGACGCAACGACACATTTTAGGCGCTATCTGTCTCGCCAGGAGTCCCCCCAGATAGAGAGAAGGCTAAGTGGAACCCACGATCCGGTTGCTCGGTTCGGTAAATTTGCGGAATAAAGTCACATGAAATAAAAGGATTGCACAATTAAACTGTCCTGGGCGAGGGCGCCATGTTGATAACAGGCACATATATAGAGCTATTGTTTTGGATATAGGAGAACCAATGTTCAGATGTTGACATATTCCGACGTTGAAAACCGAAAAAGGACGATACGTTTTGGATACACAATATGTATCTACGGATACAGAAGTCACTTAACGTCGTGGCTGGTACCAAAATGACCGAAAAGTGTAAGGATTTTAACGGTATCACTTTCGTCGCCAGAAGATTGGTATACGTAAAGCTATAAAGGGGTTATTGTTAAGGTGTTTACGTTACGTTAAACGCGTTATGTGACGCCGGGCACAGCCACATGCTAATGTCACCACTTGTTCCGCTAAGGCTTCATTAACAGCGGATTTCACACCCGCCAGAAAACTCACTTGGTATGGACATATGTCCATTTTGATATCTTCAAAATGCATGGATGTCCATAATCAGCTAAGTCGGGTGGATAGATAGCTATACCAAGGTGGCGCAATTATATGGACACGTGGTGGATCAGGTTGGATTGCTTTCATTCCTGAACCCCCTGATAGTGGAGACGGTGGATTTGTACTATCGATAAGGCTAAGTTTAGTCCGCCTTTAAGGGTAGTCTAGACGTCTTGTCATCGTGCCTAGATCAACCGAATTACCTTAAGCGGCAATAATGATCTCGTTGCACACAAAAACAAAAGGATTGATTCGTTATATGGAATTAACGTCAGCATGGGCTACTTCCGCTGAAAAGATTGTTACGGGTAATTTTCGCTTCTCGGAGGGTACGCAAATTGTTAGGATATTGATGTACCTTTTACCGTCCATCCTCGCCGGCCGGTGGCCACCCATATGGACATATTGCCAGTTCCATCCATATACTTTTGTATGGTAGCGGATGGACGTCCATCCACTTTACTGGGAGGGTTGGTGGAGTGGGTACGTTGCTTCGGCCTCTGGTGGTAAGTGGCTCCTGATAGAAGTGTTAGAACACACAAGAAGGGACAGCAACCATAACGGCAACAATCGGACATCCACAATTGGACTTCAATCTTGAGTTTCCATAAGACGTTCCCTACGGGAATGCTGACGTGGATTTGACGGCACTTGCTGTACTTCAAAAATATTCTACTTTCCCCATCTTTGTAAACTGCAGCTGATTCTTTGGCTCTCAATTCCCTCTGTGGAAATTCGACGCCTCGTATTCTTGATGAAGTGGTTTGACATTGTACCAGGCTATATCCGTACGCATTATGCTCATTATCCTCGCTGGCACTGTCGGGCTTCCGGGATAGCTGCACTGGTATATGGCACATCGGTTGTGCATGATTCGAATTATTCCATGATCCAGCGTATATTTCTACAGCCTTACCCCTGCAAGTATCCTTTGTCCACCGTAAGCTATTAAATGTACCATGTCTGATATGCTACCGTCCCAGTTGTCCTCTCCTACCTACTTCAACAACACTCCAACAGAAATAAGTTACTCCCGATAGTAAGTTCTTCCTAAAAACGCTCCGTCCAGATTTCGATGGATACCACGAGGGTCATGCCAGCACATATATACATACATATATATATATATATATATATATGAGTTTGGCTCCTGTGGGAAGAACCTGAAAGCATCGATTTAGATGGGTATAGGGAGAAATCAGCCCATGGATGGAAAGGCGAAGAGAAGATAGATTTACTCCTCAGAACAACAGCATAAGCATAAGGCAAGTTTTCTTTTTAAAGGGGCTTTCATAGTTGAGAAGAGTGCTTGCAAGAGTTAAGGTAGATATCAAGATGATATAGTTCTGGATTCAGTCTCTCAGCTTTGATCCTGCTGCGAGGCTGTGCCCCTGAATCCTGGACATCATTACTAGGACTACTGTGGTTGAACACCCCTTCACCATAGTGATATACCCTCTCATTTCCCAGCCAAAAGCATTCATCAAATCCACGAGTATCTTCCTAACAATACTGGCGATGTTGACAGTCATGGCGGACAAGACTCGTTACGTTAGGGATATCTGTAGTTAGCCTTCATGGTCCACTGGAGCACAACAGCAGGGCCATAAGACGTTGGGAAGATGCTACCTCATTCATTATCTGAAGTTCTGAACAAAGATGGCATTAAGGTAGAAGTCCAGTCAAGGACCCAAAGCCACCGAAGCATTCGCGTTCTTATCTGTTCTCGAACTTATGAATCTTACAAGAGTTTACCTCCCACAACCCTTTCTTGGCATCATAGAGTCGTAGCAGAGAGTCCAGGGGACATATAAGAGTGGTCGGCTAAACTCAGGGGTTTTCCTTTAATAACATACTCGGTTAACTGCATCACGATACCCCGCGCCGTATTTATCACAGTGCTGCGTACGGTAAATCCCATTAACGCGCTTTTCGCGTTCCTCCTTTGGCAACGCTCATTTTTTACTCTTCATTTCGCGTTCAGCGCGTATTCCTTGCTCTCTTACTCACACCTTTGCCTCGAATCCACTCTTTGGTGACGCCGCGCCAATCATTCTAGGGGAACTGACCCTGTGATACTTACTTACCATACCTTCATTACGTTAAACCATTGTCGGTGATGACCCGAAGACATCGCCTTTGCCGCTCTTTCTGATTTCTTCGTTTATAATTATAGGTATCCTTTATGTGACTCCAGGGCGGTCTGACCTTGTCGTATCTCATCTTACACCGATCAATTCCCCTCTGCCGTCGCTCCTATTACTAGCGACGGACGCCCTTCCAGTCGCGGACGTTCATGATGGTGAAGGCCGCCGCTGGTACCGCCACCGGGCCTGGCATATATAGTGCCACTTATAGTGGAATCCCGGTGTATGAGTATCAGTTTGGTGCCGACCTGAAGGAGCATGTTATGCGACGGAGACAGGACAATTGGATCAATGCGACGCACATTTTAAAGGCCGCTGGTTTTGACAAGCCAGCTCGCACACGAATCTTGGAGCGTGAGGTACAGAAGGACGTCCACGAGAAGATTCAGGGCGGCTACGGCAAATACCAGGGCACGTGGATCCCTTTGGAAGCTGGTGAGCAGCTCGCTCATCGGAACAATGTCTACGAGCGATTGCGGCCTGTCTTCGAATTTATCCCCGGAAACCAAAGCCCACCTCCGGCCCCTCGTCATGCGAGCAAGCCAAAGGTACCTAAGGCTAAACCTGCGGTGCCGAGATGGCCTAGTAAGTTATTTATCCATACTTGCCGCACTCTCACGCGGCGGTGGAACAACATTAACGGCAATCAGCTGCTCCTGCCCCGGTTCGAGAAGAGTACGAGACCGCTAGTCAGCAATTAAACGAAGACGATACCCCGGACAACGTCACTGTTGCTTCAGCTTCGTATATGGCAGAAGACGATCGCCCCGACATGTCTCAGTACACTGGCCACCGCAAGAGAAAGCGGGAAGAAGATATCCAAGGCCTCACAGAACAGCAGCACTCAGTTTATGGCGACGAGCTTCTCGACTACTTCCTCCTCTCCCGTCAAGATGCCCCCACCATGCGACCCGAACCCCCAACCAATTTCCAACCTGACTGGTACATCGATTCCGAGAAGCATAGCGCGCTTCACTGGGCGAGCGCTATGGGCGACGTCGAAGTGATCAAGCAGCTGAAGCGATTCGGCGCCAACCTTGCAGCGCAAAACTGTCGAGGCGAGACGCCCTTCATGCGATCCGTCAATTTCACCAACTGCTACGAAAAGCAGACCTTCCCCGCAGTTATGAAGGAGTTATTCGATACTGTCAATGCCCGAGATGACTCGGGTTGCACTGTCATCCATCACGCTGCCATCATGAAGAGTGGCCGTGTCACAAGTCACTCATGTTCTCGCTACTATCTTGATAATATCCTGAACAAACTTCAGGAGACTCACAATCCCAATTTCGTGCAGATCCTCATCGACGCCCAAGATAATAACGGTAATACCGCTTTGCATCTGGCGGCGAAGGCCAATGCCCGAAAGTGCATACGCGCGCTCCTCGGCCGTGGAGCGTCCACGGATATCCCCAACGCCGAAGGTCTCCGCGCCGAGGAACTCATACAGGAATTGAATGCGTCCAGAAACCCCAAGGAGCGTGGCCCCCAGCGTTCTTCATCACCTTTTGCGCCCGACTCCCAGCGCCATGTCTCCTTCCGAGATGCCGTCACCGAATCGGTCACCAAGCACGCAGTGACATACAGCTCGGAGGCGGCAAACACTGTCCAGAATAAGATCACACCCATAGTATTGGATAAGTTCCAGGCCCTGGCACAGACCTACGACGAGGAGTGGAAGGAGAAGAACGAGGCCGAGATCGAGGCGCGCCGCATCCTCGGCAACACCCAGAACGAGCTCGCCATGGTCCGCTCGCAGATCGCCGAGCTCGAGGCGCAGCTGGAGTCCGAGGAATCCGCCGCCCAGGCCGTCGCCGACGCCACCATGGCCCAGCATCAAGTCCAATCCCTCCTCGCGAAGCAGCGGCAGTATCACGTGCAGGCGACTGTCGAGCAGTCAACGGCCATGATGAACGGCGACGGCGGCGGCGGAGACGAAGACGACTCTCCCGAGGAGCGGCTGAAGCTCGCCCAGGAGCTGCAGGAGCTGGTGCTGGAGCAGCGTCGCGCCGAGCAGGAGTACGTCGAGGCGCTCGGCCTCTCGGGCACGGGCGACAAGATCGACAAGTACCGCCGGCTGCTCCGGCAGTGCCTCGACCGCAGCGACGCCGAGAACCTCGACGCCAACCTCGACGACCTCATCGAGATGATGGAGGAGGAGCAGAGCGACGGAGGCGTCGCCGGCGCCATGCCCACCGGCCCCGCGCCGGGCGACGCCATGACGATGCGTTGATTGGCGCATAATGTCAGACCAGATATGACATAACAGAGAGAGCAAGAGGGAGAACTACTGGGTAGATGATGTGGCTCTCCCGCGTCTTGACTCAGCTTGTTTGATAAATGTATATACTCGTACCTTGCCCTACACCCCCCGTATGGATGGATGGTTTTAGGGAGGGACGGATGACAGAAGGAAGAACTGGATGGCGTCTGGCGTTTTACGAGGCACCGGATTGTGCCCAGGTAAGGGAGGGCCAATTGTCTATGAGGCGGGCATGACAGTTACTACGCCGAAAGAAGTTGATACCACATGTGTTTTATTGTTAGACTAGGTACTTCAGGTTACGATATGTACGGAACCTGAATTGAATTGCTACTTTCTATGACAGCCAGTCCGCCCACGTCTCAGATGTGACCGAAGGAGCCCGCGGTTTGCGTATATCTCATATCTATTGACAAGGGGAACCTGCTACTCGTCCTCGGGCAGCAGTGGCGCTGGGCTCTGAACTCGATCCCCATCCTGTGGTCGTCACGTCCGTTCTACTCAACGCATCTAGGTACCCGGAAACACCACGCCCTACGGCATTTCTCGGTCCTCGGTCCGCTGTTGGAGAGACCTCGCCCAAGCAAGAAATGAATGGAGGGGTATGAATGAATACGATTGAGTATATCAGCACACAATCCACATGCCGCTTTCCGAAGACGTCACCACCGTCGTCGTTGTTGTCTATTTCCCCTCCCGCCGAACGTGTACTCGCCGTCTCAGCCGGCGGCTCTCAGCCGGCGATGGGTCGTCTAGGCTCAGATCCCGTCAGGGTATGCTATTGTTGCTGAGTCACCTGCACGAGTGGATCGATATCGTGCATGTACACCCACAGATTCGGGAAGGGTAGGGGGGTCACGCCGTTGAAGGCGACGCGCCTTGGGGAGTCCTGGCTTGTGTTCTGTATTGGCACGGGTTCGCTAGGATACCATCTACCTATGTCAAGGGCGAGTAGCAGAGAACCGAAGGGTTAACTGCGGGGCCCAGAAGCCTCGCCAGCCGTAGCGAGACCAAGCATCGACATGCTAGTCGGTGAGGTATGGACCCTAGATGTATTCTGCGCAAATGTGCGGAGTTCGCGGCATTGAAGGTGTGAGGTAGAAGTTAGGAAGAAAGATGGGGAATCAATCACACTGACAAGAGATTCCCGTCGCCATCGTCGCATCTAACAAGCACTCCCTCCCTCTCGACCCTCCACCCCCTGACGCCGCTCCTCCCGAGCAGCCGGCAAGTACTTTCCCAGGTCTCCCTGTCGGCGGCGGCGTCGCCGGTCTCGAAGACGCGGAGATTAGCCCAGTTGTTCTCACCACCCGCAACCGCAGCCGGCGACGGGGGCGAGGACGACCGGGGCGAGGGGGAGAAGGCGGCGACGAACTCGCGCATGAGGGCCTGGTAGGCGGCGTTGCGCTCCATCCAGAGGTCGGCGGGGTCGACACGGCGCATCTCGTCGCCGTTTTCTTCGTGGAAGAGGCGGCTCTTGGGGGTCGGGGTCAGGCGGACGAAGAGGCGGACGACGTGCGGCGGCAGGTGCGGCGCCAGCGTCGCCTCGACGTGGGAGGACAGCGGGAACACGGCCACGTAGCTGAGGTTGCTTACGGTTTGCGGTATTAGTGGTGGCGGCGCGTTGCCGTCGCTGTGGGGCCCCTCCTCGCATCCTAGTAGTGCGCCCAGCAGGGAGGGGGGTCGCCGCAGGAAGTACTCGTACGTCCTGTACACCCGTGTCGAAGACCCCTCGTTGAGAAGAAGTGCCGTCCAGCGCCGTATCGTGAAGAGCGGGCTAGGAGGCGCCTGCTTCTTCCACCTCGATGGTCGGCGTGACGATGTCGAACTCCTCGACGGAACCGGCACCTGGGTTTGGGACGATGATGCCTCGCCGCCGTCGCTCTTAGCGGCAGCAGCCGGTGACAGCCTAAAATCCGACAGCGACCCCTCTATGATCTGGTGTTTGGACGAGACCTCCTCTCCCCGCCTGGTCCGGGAGAGCGACAGGATGTGATAGGGTATGTCGAAGGCCCAGGCGTCGTCGAGAAAGAGCGTGCGCGACAGGAAGGCGGCCAGCGTCGTCGGCGGCGCCATGATAGTGAAACGCAGCGGGTCGACGACGGAGAAGAGCTGGTCCCAGAGCCACTCGAGGTCGACGGAGCGGATTCGCGGGCCCCCGATCCCGGTCCGGCTACGGCGGTGCGCGTGCGGGTGCGTGTCGTCGCCCGCCCCCCACCCGTCCTCCAGGAAGTCGACGACTAGCGTGAAAGTCTCGACGCCGCCGACGCCGCCGCGGTGGTAGTGATTGGCCGCCAGCCCGTTCTCCTCGAGGAAGCGCAGCAGCGGGATCGGGTTCAGCGTGAACGCGCTCAGCGACGTGACCCGCGGCCGCCACAGCACGTGCCGGAAGAGCAGCGGCAGGGTCAGGGACCGCCAGGCCCTGCTGACGAGGGAGGCGCGCTTCAGGTGCTGCGACCCGGGCTCCCCGTCCAGGAGGGTGGCGCTTGGCTGCTCGTGGAGACGCTCTTCTGAGGGCGCCGCGCCGGCCAGGGAGTCGAAGACGTGCAGCATTACCTCCGGAGGCATATCACCGATGGTGATGGGGGGCTTGCAGGCGTCGTCCATTCTGGCTCCGGATATAAGGGTAGGTACCTAATACTGATTCCCATAACAAGGTGTTAGACCGACGGCTATACACCAGCCTTTGAACGGTACCTGGTAACTGTATAATTAATGGTATAGTGTCAGCAATTGGTTCTTTCAGGGAGCACCCGCTGGTGGGTCCTGGTACCTAGTCAGATGTGTTCTACTGTGTATTTAGTTAAATAAGGTGTAGGTTCCGTACAACCGGTACATCAACGTAATTATAATGCCCTTACCACTTATATAATCATCCCATTATTACTTCGCATGTATGAATGCAACCCCACGTAGGAGGGTAAATATGCACTTGTAACTTGAGTGGTTGAAATGACTACCTAGGTATTCCAAGCCAGCTTACATAATTTAATCAGAAAAGCATATCATTCTCTGTAACCTGAAGTGTGTCAGCTTGGCCTGTACGTCCAGCCAATCCACGACTGCGTTGATGGCATCCACAAGTTCCTTCGTCATGGTGAGATTGGGACAATGGCAGTGCAGCCCGCCTCAACAAGACCCCTTTACATAGGAGCGAACGAAATTGTGTCAGTATACATGTTCTGTATTAGCAAGGCGAGACCCGTTCATGGAAGGAAGGCGGGGGATGTGGACCTCATCGCAGGCAAGTTTGAGGGCACTCGTGGGCTTGGGTGTCCGTCGCCCAGGTTCTTTAGTCAGGATTGCGACACAAATTTCTCTGCTGTCTGGAAATTAATAGCATCGCGACTCTTTGGAGATCATACCTGAGGGATAGGACGTAGGTAAAGGGGGTGTTACTCATCGCAGAATGATTTAGTTGCAATCCGACTAAGTTAATGTCATGAGCAGGGCCGCACCGGCCTGCCCTCTTAGCGGCGCCGCCTCGAGTGGACACACGGGCGGCTTCCCTGTGAAATAGCATTTGAATGCCCGTCCTTGGTGGAAATCTAGTTTCAAAGTCTATCCAGCGTACACAAAAGTCTAGTGAAGGGAAATATATATAAAGAAGAGGTCCTCCCCGATCCTGCTCGAGATGTCGCTTCTCTCGTCGTCGCTCCCTTTCAACCAGACTCATCCTCTTAAGCAAGTAATCCCCAGTTGCCTCACGCTCGGACAAAGAAGCTATACTGTCGCGTTATAGCCGCAACGAAAGCTAAAGGTCCCCCCATGATGACTAACCCGTTTGCACCTTACAAGCACCTCTACGTCGACACCAAGGGTTCGGGGGACGCCCGTCCCACTGCTCTTCGGATCGTGAGGGACAACGATCTTGGGAACAAGTGGGCTAGTAGAGTTGTGCTTGTCACTGGTGCTACCTCAGGGATAGGCATAGAGACTGCCCGCGCCCTGCACGCAACAGGGGCGGACGTCTACTTTACCGCGAGAGACACGAAAGAAGGTCAGGAGACCAAGGACTACATCGTCTACAACTCCGTAGGAAAAGGTAAGGCTGAGTCGTGGAGATGGACTTGGAGTCTCTCGAGAATGTCAAGAAGGGCGCCGAGGAATTTCTTGAGAAATCGAGCGGGAAACTCAACGTGCTGGTTTGCAATGCCGGTACGTACCGCGACGTTGCTGTTGAGATAACATCTAACATATTCAACAGCTATCATGGGTTGCCCAGAAGGCAGGCAAAAAGACGGTTTCGAGACACAGTTCGGCGTAAACTACCTCGCACACTACGTGCTCAGTGCCTCCGTATTCCCTGCTTTGATGGCCAGCAGCACGCCAGAGTTCAACTCCCGTGTCGTCGCCGTCTCCTCTGCCGCGCACAGATGGACTACTGTTGAGTTCGATGATTACAATTATACTAAGTTCTATCAGGCCCAGTTGGCCTATGGGCGGAGCAAGCTCGCCATTGCTGCACGTCAACATGCTCGGGCTTCTAGAATAGCAACTAACTATGCCAGTGGATGGCCAACTACATCGACCGCGTCTACGGACCTAAAGGCATCCACGCACTTGCCCTCAACCCGGGCGGAATGTGGATAAGACTGCAGAAGTATGCACCCCCAGAGCTCATGAATACATGGAAGGCAGACCAGTCCATCATGAAAGGCATGCAGGACTTGGAGGAGGATGCTGCAACCACAGTCTGGGCCGCTGCTGCTCCGGTCTGGGAGGGGAAATGGGGCAAGTTTTTGTATTGCTGCGGGGTGGCTGAGCTAGATACCGGAGATCTGAGCACAGCATCCAGTGACTATTACGGTCCCGATGCGTATAATGAGGAAAGCGAGAACCGGCTGTGGGCTTTGACGGAGCAGCTTCCTGATATGAAGATGGAAGCCTGACTTGCTGGACCTGCGATCGACGAGGCACGGTGTTAGAGAGTCGGATCAGGGGAAGTAGCTCCGCACTGGAGTGTTCAGTGGTTTGAGGTCGTCCCTTTTTCGTAACCCCGATATAACTCGACGCCCACAACCATTTCCCATAGTTCTGTGAGGCAAGCCAATTCCCCACAAGCGAGGCAAGAGCCACAGGAGTATCATACTGAACAAGATGCCCAGCTTCAGGAACCTCAATAAAGTTGGCTCGGGAAGCAGGTCCCCAGGCCTTCGTCCATCCTCAATCGGTATCCAAGCATCGTCCTTTCCCCATCCAATTATGCACCAACGTCTTCGACCCCCTTCCTTGATCAGCCTCTCTTTCTTCTCCAAAAACCTCTCGTCGAAATGCGCAATCTGCCGATAAAAAGCAGCCCGCCCCTGCCCCTCTATCCACGGTGCGACCAGCTCTGCGGCATCCTCTTCGCTCAACTCCTTGTGACTCGCATTCTTCACTTACGCTCGCACAACAGCCTCGTGCACATACCCCGGCAACTCCTCCATCACCCCCGGGTGTCCCTGTATAAAGCGAAAGAAAGGCGAGCTCACGGGCGGTATGGCCCACAGGGTCAATCAACATGAGGCTCTTGTACTCCAGGCCTTCCACCAGCGCTGCCTGCAGGGCTACACACCCGCCGGAATCATGCGCTACCACATGCGGTCTGTCGAGTTTCCAGTAATTCCTGAGCAGTGAAGCAAACGCCTTACCATGGGCGTCGAACCTGCAACGTCGTGATGTTAGGAAAGTCGTTGAGGCACTTGAGGACACACGATAACGTGGTGTCAACAGAGTCTTTAATGTAAGGCGTGAGCCAAATCTTCTTCCTAAGGCGGGCATAATGTTGTCTGATGGAGCGTGATATTCAGAGGTGATCGACTGTAATTGAGCCGAGGTTGGGCAATATTCGAAGCATTCGTTCAAGGGCTGAGCGGTGACGGGTGCCCTCGCGCAATATGAATTATTTGTAATTCCTAAGGGCGTCGTCCGCCGCGTAACTCTCCTGGAAACCCATACTGATCTCTTTTCCGTCTAATAGTAGCGGTTGTGTTTCCCGGCCCTTACGGTTACAGATCGGCCAAGTCGCATGCTAAAGTGTCAACTGCCTCATGTATGGAGCTGGCCCCTTATTCTGGTTTACAAATGTTACGAATTCATATACATGATCTGCCGTGTTTACGACTAGGATATGACGCGCGAGACTGGAGTAGACGGTATAGGCAAGCCAGCGATTAACGAGACGAAATCGCCGCAAGGTCTCTTCCGAGCAAATCTTCCAGTGACGGAAGCTCCTTCGTCCATCCTAGCCAAAAGACACACGCCGACTCCATTCGAAATCTAAGAGGTTTCTTTATAGAGTACTCCGAAATATATCGAAACAAACCGCCTTGAAATTTCGTAGCTCGGAGTTTTAATGCACAATTTAACTGCTGTCTAGGGCGGATATAGTTAGCGGCAGTGAGGTTTAGTTAATCCTTGAAAAGCTGGGGGTAGCCTCTGAGCTCCGTCCACCTGAGCAAGCGCAAGTACTTCACCATCGTGTGCACGTTCGTAGAAAAGAGGATGAATGACGGAGCCACTGTTTATAGATAGCTGGGTCTCTTTTACTTGGCAGGCTTTATTATCGTGTTAGTCAAGCTCGACAAATGGCGAAATTCAGGCCTTCTGGTGGGCCTCTCAGACTTGGTATCACCGCACGCACCGGAATGGGAGCAATTTAAGTATGAGAGGATGGTCAAAACACAGTCCGGCTTTATGATCTAGAACTTCCAAATAGAAGGGCTGTCGGGCAATCCAGGACCTCCGGTCCTACTAGGAGTGGCAGATCACTGGATAAGTTCCTCTACCACTAGGTTGGAAATGTAATCTCCCTACTGCCAGACAGAATGCTTCATTTCTTCCTCCGTTTCTTGCTTGCTTCTGTATTAGCATCAATCCAGGCTAGCCCAGAAAAACACCCTTACATCTGCGAGTCTTCATCATAGACTGGGTGTCTGCGGTAACATAAATCCCATTTCCTTCATATAGATAGTAGTACTGACCTCTGTGCTGATAGAAATTGAAGGTCCGGACAGAGGATCTCGTTAAATATGCCATCCCCTTAGACGTTATCCATCGTGATCCACTGGCTTCGGGTCCCGATACTCCAAGGATGTCTTATATGGCGTGCTCTTGACGCTTATACCCGTTGTATTATGTATATAGATGCCATTATTGTCGTAGACCCAAGAGTCAAACGTGGGATGCCCCGTTTGAATGGAGTGCTTAGGTGCTGTTGTTTCTTACCGCCTCAGGCTTTCACCCTCATTGTTCCAGAATGAACCTGACTGGATGCCGGGGGTAGGGCGCCAACACTTCACGCAAGACTGTCGCATTTTATTACCTATGCAGTCGACTTGCTTACGAGGAGCGCATTCGAGATATATAGTAATAGGCCAAAACCTGGGTGCATGCCCCACACCGCCCACTCACTCCGAGTTACACCACCATCTTCACCTCCCAACTCCCTCAATTGCTGTAGTATATAGGTGTATTTACGTGCAAAACAAAGCCCAGATTCAGGGCCTCAATAGTGCGTATACCAGCGACGTACGCGACGCGGTCGGGCACGGTGTGGATTAACGTGTCAATTAGGCTTTGTGGCACCCCCTTCCACGCTTCCCCAGGGCATCAACGAATATTCGTACATCGACCTCACTTCCAGCGAGAAATGCGAGGCGGAAGAAGTCCTTATATAATATCTCCTTTATTTTCTTCCAACCGTGCTCGATCGGGGTCATATCTGGGCTGTAGGCGCGCCATTCAATAGTCTAGATTCTGTGTCACTCGAGGAAGTCATTTGACCCCTTGGAGGTGTGGATTGGCGCATCATCCTGCTGGAAAAAGCGTCCCAGTACGTAGTAAGGAGGCGGTCCTCCGTCCAAGACCTGCTTATACGACTCTGAAGTGTAACATTCCCTGGAGAGTTCTCATCACGCACCATCACCATAAGGTGACTCCTACCACCCTTCCGTATAGCGCCCCATACTATCAGGTGATCGAAGGCTTAGCGCTATCCTAGCTATTGGCCTTGCCGGGGTCCCATTTCTGCGACGGGAGCCTCCAGAGCCAGTTGTTGGGAGACTTCGCGCTGTTTTGGAGTGATACCTCGTCGGAGTAGAATCCCTGTAACGGTCAGCTTAGAAACCACTATCTTTGGAGCTCCATAACGCAAGAAATTCTGCGCGTCTATTAGCCCACTAAGATGCCCATGAAGGCGTGATTTCGCAAGATCCTTGGAAATTTGGATCGTCTAGGAATCCAGAGGTTTCCTCTGGGTAAGTGGGGCCACGCCCCCTATTTGAGGAGGCTGAGTCTAGGACTTTCCTTACGCATCCTTTCATACCTTTCCATACGTTTCCATTATTGGTCCCTTGAATAATAATGGAAGTACTGGATTAATTTGTGAATGGCCTGTTAACAACGCGGTTATTCACGAATATATATAGCCCTGCTTTCCCCTCGCTGTTGCGGGAAGTTCATAGCTTTGATATAGAATCAATAATACACTTACGACACACCCCGAAATTTCCCCTATTTTTGATTGAGACTGCGCCGTACACTTTTGCATAAAAAGCCTCCTCACACACTCAGGGTAGCCTCACCTTTTGTCACAAAATTCTTACATCGCTCTATGGTTCCTTTACATTCATTCGCGTCGTCTCATCCCCCTCAAATTTTTTGAAAATCATCATGAGACTCTTTCATATTGTGCCACTATGCGCCGCCCTGACCCTGGCCAACTTCACGCAAAACACTTTGGCCCGCAGCTTAAATGAGCAGACTGGAGGCTGCATCGTAGCTGTGAGCCAGCCTACCGTCCCATCAAGGACCCCGTCTCCAGAGTCCCGTCAAGCTAACACAACTCCAGTGCAAGAGGCTGACTAACAGCTTCCCCAGTCAAGTTCTACAAAGAAACACCTCCGCGTACCGCAATTTTACGGATGCCTATTGGGCCGAGCAGCAGCAGAATATGTTTCCACAATGCGTCTTTCAACCTGCCGACGCTAGCGAGGCCGCCGTCCTGATCCGGCTCGTGCAAGAAACTCACTGCCCGTTTGCCGTAAGAAGCGGTGGCCACGGTGCGTTTACTGGCGTATCCAATATCCAAGACGGCATCGTCGTGTCTCTCATGTTGCTTAACGAGACTGTTGTTTCGGAGGATTCGACTCGTGTAAGCGTAGGCGTCGGAAACAGATGGTTAGACGTCTACAAGTCCTTGGAGAACAGAGGAATCACGATTGCGGGTGGTCGCTACCCTACTGTTGGCGTTGGAGGGCTCTCCGTCGGCGGAGGAGCATCTTTTTTTGCCAACGCGCGCGGCTGGACTTGCGACAATATCCTGGGCTACGAGTTGATAACGGCAAACGGCAGCATCATCCAGGTCAGCAATAGTTCATTTCCGGATCTCCACTGGGCTCTGCGTGGAGGGGGCAATAACTTTGGGCTGATCACCAAGATGCATTTTGAGGCTTTCCCTTTGCGAAACGGGTTGATGTGGGGTGGCCTGCGCGTCTCTTTCGAGAGCGAAATCCCGGCCATCCTCCAAGCTGCGTATAACCTCGGAACCATCGGAGCCGAGTCCGACCCTGGCGTGGGCCAGATCATCAATGTCGTACGATATCAGGGCATCAAGGTTGCCGTGGCCATCTTGTCCTACATAAACCCGATCGAGCGCCCGCCGGTTATGGCCGAGTTCCTCTCCATTCCTACCGTCAATGCCTCCACCGACACGACGCGCGTGAGGACGCTGACGAACCTTTCGGCGGAGTTGGGGGGTGATAACCCCCTCGGTGAAGACAGCGGTAACAAGCGTCGGGGACGGGGCACTGCCACGTTTCGGCTTAGCGTGGAGATGTTAACGTATGCTAAGGATGTGTGTTTCGAGGAGTTCGATAGCGCCGCATACGTTGAGGAACTCGACTCAGTGTGCGTGTTCCAGGTCATCACGAGGCCTCAGCTCACCGCTTCGGCACACAGGGGCGGTAACGCCTTCGGTCTGGACCCAGCGGACGGACCACTATTTCTGCTCAACGTCGTCCTTTCGTGGCCGCACGCCGCTGATGATGTGCGCGTTGGGCAGGTCTCCAGGAACATTATTGAGCGGACGACCGAGTATGCCAGAGCCCGAGGGTACGACATGGATTTCCTATACATGAACTACGCTGGTGAGTTCCAGGACGTCTTTTCGGGGTACGGTGCGGTGAACAAGGCCCGGCTGGCAGCTATTGCAAAGAAGTACGATCCGACTGGCGTCTTCCAGAGGCTTCAGCCTGGCTATTTTAAGCTCGCAGGTGTATCATCGAGCACTTGATAGGCTTTCTGAGTTTTCTTAAGTCGGGGGGGGGGGGGGGGGGGGGGGGGGGGGGGGGGGGGGGGGGGGGGGGGGGGGGGGGGGGGGGGGGGGGGGGGGGGGGGGGGGGGGGGGGGGG
>QJNZ01000642.1:1522-55478 GCA_004155055.1 Monosporascus sp. CRB-8-3
CCCCCCCCCCCTAGTTAGAAAGGATAGGACACACCAGAACCACAGCCTGAAGAATGCAATACAATTTGCCCACAATAATAAATATTTTACCTAGTATTTTCGAATACGGTAATTATTAATAGTTTTTACGGTAATAATAAATTATACGTTTCGGTTACGAAAAGCCTTATTCCGAAATTAACTATTAGGTTCCCGTAAATACGTAATTTTTCGATTAATATTAGCAAAAAGGCTTATTTGCGTAATGCTGATAAGCTTCGACCTTAATAAATCTTATACTTTCTGGCTTTACGGTTCGGTAAAGGGAATCTTTTAAAATGTAATAATTTAAAAGATATTAAACTTTTTGCGATAAATTTTAAATCCGTATAAGATAATTACTTTGCGACTTTTTATTAGTTTTACGATTTTAATTTCGATTAATTTTACGATTTTTCGAATCCCTATTAATTAAAATAATTGAAATATACCGGGTAATTTTTATTATAAAATACCGGTATTCCGTAATTATAAAGTTTTTACGGAAAACGTTTTTTTAAAGTTTTTAAATTTAATAAAATTTTAAAATAAATTAAAAATATCGATACTTCCGTTTATTTAACCGATTTTTCCCAAAAAAATCGGATTTTGTTTTTAATTTTCGGATATAATTTAATTTATATAAATAAAAATAATTAAAAATTAAACGATTTTATAATAAAAAATACTAATTATTTAAAAGAACTATTAAAAAACTGGATATAAATAGCAAAAGGTTTAAAAAGTTCGAAATTTAATTTTTAATTCGATATAAACTGGAAAATTACGAGCAATAGTTTATCCGGTTGTTCCGGATTACGAAAACCGTCCAGAATTCGGTTAAAAATGGTCGTCGATAGGGGCATAATAAGGCAGTCTATAAGAAAATTAAGGCTTAGTAAAGCTTAATAACCGATATTACAATTTATCTATTTATTTAATTTAGTTTTACGGTTACGTCTCCTTTAAAGAGAATCGATATTTATAATAATATTATTAATTCTTTTCCAAAAATCCGGTTTTACTTTTAACCTTCGAATATAATTTAATTTACAACGATAAAATTAAGTTATCTTTCTGTAAATTTATATTAAAAAATATTCTATTTAATACGAAATTCTTATTAAAATTAAAAAATAACTGGAATAAAATTTAAAACTTCGAGGTTTAACTATTAAATCAATATAAAAACGATTATAAACTATAGTTTATCCGGTTATTTCGTTAGAAATCGTCGTCGATAAAAGTAGAATTATCTTAAATTAAAAAGCTTATAAAAAGTTTATTTTATAATATTATTTTTTAATTTATTTAATTAAGTTTTATATAGTTACGTTCTTATTAAAAATATTAAAATATATAAAATAAATATATTATAATTATAAAGGTATAACCTTAAGAAGTATATTATTTAAATACTAATAAAAATTTCTAACGCTATTATAACGTTTAAACTATTAATATTCTAATTATATAGTAAAATAAAAACATTTTATATTCCCTTACAATAACTTAAATAATATTAATTTATAATATAATTTAAGGCCTAAAAGCTTAATAGTTACGAACCTGGATATCTCTTTTAATTATAACAGGCTTAGGTACCTTATTTTAATTAATCGCAAAAGATAGCTAGTTTAAATCCAGTTTAGGTTGCCGTTCCTTTAGGTAACGCTAGCTTAAAGGAGTTAAATCAACTTCGAGTTTCGGCTCTGTTACAGTATCGGCAATAATTAGGTGGCTGAGATCCAGCCGCAATTAGCGGCTTTAGGAACTAATTAATTAATCGTATATATAATGGATTTATTACCGTATCCTAAAACCCGTATTACGTTTTTTCATCCGGCTTATTAAAGGGTACGGTTTTTTCGGAAATGCTTTCTAGTTGCGCCATATATACAACTAGATATCCGTATAGTATTAACCTTATATAATATAAATTATATAACTATATTATTATAATTAAATTTATTTCGTAAAAATATCGATAAATTTTGTAAAAAATCCGTTATATATATATTATAACGTTATACCGTTTAATTTTATATTATTATTTACATATTTTTAAAAGTTGGTAAAATTTACTTTATTTAAATATAAGATATATTTTTATTAACGAAAAACATTTCTTTCCGCCCAATCTAAAAAACAAAAATTCCGTTCTGGCCTTACATAATTTTATGTTATTTACGTTATAACGTACTTTCCACAAAGTTATAACAAGAGACCGGTGTGCAAGGGGTTCGCCTCTACAAACGTGGCCACTGCTCTGGGGGTGGCGTAAGATTATTAGTCTTAAGCTTCGCGTCAGTGGATAGATATGTTTCATCTGATGATATTCGTATTAACCTTCTGATGCCATTGGTCGGAATGAAATGTAGAAGCTCTTTTCCAAATCAAACCCACCATTACTCTGAGAAGAAAGACGAGAACCTCCTCGAAATGGAGTCGCCGTCTGAATAGTGAAGATAACTGAAGCAAACAATCTGCCGATTGGAGAGACAATCACAAAGCGCTGGCTACGCAGATATAGGGATGTCGCGTGCAATGTCGAGTGTCTCTGGTTGTCAAACATTCTATTTAAGAGCTAACTTGTGAAATGAATGAGGATGGATTCGATTTATCCTCGAAGGCTTCCATAACGATCAGTAAGCAACAAGCCGCCGAGGTAGTCATGTTAGGTGTGACCCTCAGCCCTATATTGCCTCCTTCGGGTTTCCTAACCTGATGATGCATCCCAAGCATAAAAGTTGCGAAAACGAATGTACCTCTGGGAGCTCGTCCAACCAAGCTCAAAGCCGTACGATCTCCTCAAGTTCAAATTGCCCGTCACCGTAGGACCTAAAAAAGAGCAAAGATCTGATTCACGATTCCCACAATCGCGGCTACGATGATCGTTTTGGTAACTTTTCTGACTATATCGACAACGCTGCACAAAATCGTCCCGAACTCGTAGAAGAACACTTCGAGTAGATTGTTCGTATACTTGAAGCCACTTTTATAAATACCAGCTGCCTCCGGCTGCTGATTCGGA
The DNA here is from genome assembly GCA_004155055.1 of Monosporascus sp. CRB-8-3. Lineage (NCBI taxonomy): Eukaryota > Fungi > Ascomycota > Sordariomycetes > Xylariales > Monosporascus > Monosporascus sp. CRB-8-3. The sequence continues at coordinate 4,575 of QJNZ01000642.1, forward strand.
GGCAGTTATCTGATGGTCTGTCTCGCTTTTTCGAATGCTTCATCCAAGCGAGTATCATCGTCTCTCTAAGCTCTCTCTTTTGGCCTCTGAAGCTCTTCGTCCCATTCGTCTTTGGAGTGACTGCCCGAAATATTGAAGTCTTTGACAGCCTTACCAAAGTTCTTCACAATGGATTGTTGCGTGCTGCAGGTACCCTTATTGATCCCGAGGAGGGTTTTTCTAACCTCCCTTGGAATATCCGTGACTCCCGAGGTGCTTGAGTCGATGATATCCAAGGACATGGGGCCTGGGAGTTTCCAACTGGTAACTGCAGACTTCACCGCTTCGTGGGCCCCCTCAAGTTCTGCTTCCTATGTGGAATTCATTGCGTGCTGTTGGTCATTAGCGGCTATCTCAACGACACCAAAGCTCAGGCTTCCGATCTTTCTACATGAAAATGCCCCAATATACACTCTTGTTTCACGGAAATGGACTGTGGTGATGCTGGTGGTCAGATTAGAAGCATGTCAATGTCTAATCTATATATAATTGTCGCAGAATAGGGGCAATTTGCTTAGTCATCAGGACTTGTTACCCCGTAGGCACCCCGCAGAAACGTTGTTCCGGGGCTCCCACACTATATATAGAGCTTTCTAGCCACCGCTCTCTAGAGCCCAGATCAACCAAGTCAATTTACACTTCACACACTCTATGCACTCTTTCTAGCGATCAGCCTAACCGTCACAATAATATGCTTAGACCCTCGAGAGGAGTCATCAACTTTCATATGAAAATTACGTAGCCGCTATCATCCAACTTGAGGTCAGAATCACACCACTGGGCACGAATTGGGGACGGGTTGGGCGAAAACACTCTTCAAATCACTACTTGTAAATTGCAATACAAAATCTCCCTCTAAACGGCCGCTTTCTGTCGATGAATTGCGGTAACTTCGGCTGCGCGTCCTCGCTCTTGTGTTGGGCATGCAACGCAGCAAGTACCCCACCACACAGACTGGGTGTATACAGAACCGCAGGCTGGTAGAATAGGTATGAAGACGGTCTTGAACAGAGTGTGGGAGAAAGTCTTGGACGTGAAAGAGAGTACCAGCGCGAGCTTGTAGACCTAGCCTGCATTGGCCTTGACGTGACCAGTAGACGTGGCAGATGTCGCGCGACTCCTATAGGTATGAAGCGATCAGAGTTGGCAAATGTGGTCGGGGTTACAATGAGCTGGCTGCTGCCTTACTGATACACTGCTCGATATTAGACATATCATTGGGGAACATTGAGAACGTGTGAGAGGTATTCGCGGAGGGGTTGCATGCCCCGGCGAGAGGACCATGTGAATGGGAAAATTGGGTACCACTGGGTACGAGATATCAAGATATTTTCTAGCTAGTTCACCGGCAGAATGCAGCGGTGGAGGGTTGGGGATTGGCGGGGTTGGTCAGTGGTACCATGAGCGCCTTCAATTTTATATCCAGTTGGTAACACAAGGTGATCGATTGTGTTATAATGCACATGGCCATGTTATGAACATTCGGACAACCTTGATTCCCTTGGGCTGATCTCAGGAGCAGCGTAGTGCTCGACTCGTTTACGGGAGAGAATAATGACTCATTGCTCTCTTCGAATCACATTCCTGGCTCCGTACACTTGGGAATAAACGAGGACGCAAATGGAGACACTTGCATTGAATTATTTGGTGATCGCTTACGTGTTACCATTCAGTCGAATGAATGCAACAGGTGAATATAAATGAACAATGCAGGTGAAAATCGAGAGCGAGAATCGGATTTGGGTATACATACCCAGTAAAACCGCAGCGTCCTTTGTGAGCACAACGAGATCTCTATTCTACCTTTACCTCAGGCCTCCTTCAAACCCCAGTTATCTTGACCCGGCATCGTCAATCTCATATTGTCAGGCTAGGAATTCTTCTGTATCGCTCAGCTTGAATACTGTCCCAGCTATGTAAAGCACTCCCGTCCATCTACGACTTGTGGCAGCAGTCTAATGTTATCACCATTAGCGTACAGAGAATTCAGTTGTTTCCTCGAATCCGTCAACCTGTACCTCAACACAATGGACGCACCCCATATCCTTACTAGCCCCATGCAGGCCGTTGCCGCGCATGGCCATAGTGTTGTTTCTGACCACGAGTCTCCGGTTGTTGTGGGATACTCCGGGGGGGCAGCAATCATCGGGCCGTCCGATGGGATTGTCCACCTGACCATCCCGACTCCAACCAATTTGGTCGACGGGTCCTCCTTGGTTGATACAAAGCTCGACATAGAGGCCATTAGCGGTGCGAGCGTGGCCTATGTAGCGATTTTTTTCGGTCGCGACGAAGTATTCAAGCAGGATAACCCCCCACTCGGAGATCCTATCCCGATTTTCCCATCGAAGCCATATGGGCATGGAACTTCGCTCGGTGCAACCCTCAAGGTGCATGTTCCGCCGACGGAGCCACATCCTCCACCAGAGCTCCGCATCACTGGAGTGAGCTTGACCTTCTCGGTGTTTGCTCCTTCGAAGCAGTGATATATGTCTAAACACACCGCTATGCTTCCCATACCCGCGGACAGAAAGATGACCGGCTCCCTCTGCTCCACAGATCCACAACGATTCCGTCCCTTACCCTCAGAATCATTCTTTCTTCGCCCGGTGGTCGGAAACTATGCGGATGCGATATCTCTTTCGCAGCTGTCAAGGCTAGAGCTCGGCGAGCTGACTGGTTCGAGTCGGGCTTGGGAAGCATTTCTGTCCAATCCAACGTTCGTTTAGCAAACGCATGTTATTTGACTTTCGATCTTTCACTAATCTTATTGGTTTTGTCTCTCGACCTTTGGTCGTGCTTCTATATCTATAGAGCCCACCAAATAGTATTCGCCACAGATTTGCTTGTTTTTCGGGAGAGAGAGATATGGTTTACGAATTGAACTCGACAGACGTTATGGATAGTTTGCATTATAGGCTGCATCGCAGTCTTATCCCGAATTTTGACTTTAAAATTCGACTATGACTGATATCGTTGATGGTTTTGAGTGTAGCGCGCCTAGTATCGCCTTCTAATTAGCCGTTTGATCGAGCTTGAGCAGTATGGCTGTAGGGTTTAAGGTCCCTTACAGTTGTGTGACAGTAGCGGCTTCAAGCTGGATCTGGCGATATCCCAAGCATCCGCGTTTATACAGGAGCTTGCAAACACTGAGACTTGGCCGAGAAATAAGGAAGTCGGGGCGTGTGGGGGTTCGCAAGGAGGAGTGACCTCAAGGCTCCAACAACGGCTTCTTAGATTTGACTCAGCTGGTAAATGCGAACTGAACGCTGGCCTTCCAAGTAGAAAGGCCAGTTTGCTGCTTTACTTATAGCTGTAATGACCGTTAACTCCCCCGTTAAAGCTAACAGGAGACAGGACCCTAGCGGGCCCGCATTTTACCTTCGGAACGAATCTTGTGGCATTCTGCTGGCTTACAAGTGTGGCTAGCGAACTGTGTGGCATGCGGTGTGGCGCATGAATTAAGGCTGGACGGGCCCTGGCGGGCCCTCGAAAACCTTTCGAAACGAGCCTGACCTGACGAGGTAAGCCAAGTGTTTAGTGACTTGTCTTGACAAACACATTCTTCGTCTTGTGAAAGAAAGAACAGGCTTGACAAGCAAAGCACTTGCGTCTGAAGCCTGGACCGGGAGGCCTTTGGTATAGGACGGGAACTGGACCCTTACGGGGCTTCTTGAAGCGTGTTTCTGAGCTTCCGATTCGCTAGGCATTACAGGGTATACGTATGGTAATAGGGCCGCGCACTGTAATTTAAGCGGGAGACCTGTCATCTGAGGAGCCAGCTAATAGCTTTAGTTATGTAACATAGGAAACTGTCAGCTAGTTAGGTGTGCTATAACGCACCAAATAAGGAAAGGCCAACTTCTGATCGGAAGATATATGTTCCGTTGCTAGGCTATACAAAAGCTGTACGCATATAAGAAGTATACGTAATTAACCTAATAAAATAAGATAATTAATATCCCTTATATTTAACAATTAAAATTTTTAATTGTTTAAATATTAATTAATTAATTATTATTAAAACGATATTAGCTATATAATAATAATAATTATTTGTATATTTTATTTATTAAAGTAATAACGATATTATTAACGTTTTCCGTTATTAATAGCGGATTTAAAAATTAAACCCGTTTTAAAGGTGAATTTTAAGTTAAAATATAGGTTTTTAACATATAGAATTATATCGATTCTAGTTAATTATTTCCATAACTTATTAAATTATCAAAACCGATATAATTTTGTATTCGAAAAACTTATTTTATTTTTCGCTAATAGTTTATAATTAATAAATAATTTCGAAATAACGATCGAAAGTAAATATGTCTAGAATTAAAACGTTATAATATATAGTTATAATAAATATAATAATAAGGTTTTTAAATAAAGTAATAACGATTTTATAAAATAAGTCCCGGAATTAATATTTAAAGTAATTAAGGAAATAACTTTTTTTTTCAGAAAAGAATTTACGGAAATAATATGTTAAACTGGTTAAATCTGGTAAAATATATAATAATAATCTTTTAATTGATATTTAGCGAAAATATTACGAAAGATTAAAGTAATTATATAAATAGGCGAAGAAATTAAACGAATAAATAGTAGAATAATAAAATGTTATAACTTGAAAATAACGAGAAAATAATTTAAAAAAGAAAAGAATAGGTATATAAATTAATAATTTAAATATAATATTAGGTCTTATTATAAACACTTAAATGATTATTTTTTAAATAAATAAAAATACGGAAAATAATAGTGAAAAAAAAATTATTAAATTATAACTTATTTATAACTTATATAGAAAAATATTAAAATTTAGTTTTTAACGATTTAAGAGACGTTTATAAACTTTATTAATTAAAATGAAATTAATTAGAAAAGTAGTAAACTTAATTTTTATTTATAAAAGAATTTCGAAATAAAACTTAAAACGAAATAATCGTAAAAATCTAAATTTAAATTAAAATATTAATAAAAGAAAACGCGAAAAATTAAATACGTAAAATATTTATTATAAAACGTATTTAAGTTTTTATTATATATTATTCCGATATTATTATACGTTTTTGATAAAACTTAAGTAAATTTCCGTGTTAATAACGAAATAATAACATTAATATATTAACGGTTTATTTTTAATTAATTTTTAAAGAAAAAAGTTATTCGTATATTAAAACGTGCAAAAAATTAATTATATAAAATATAACTTAATTTAAAAAATAAAACGCATAATAACGTAGTATTTAATTAATTATTTAGTAATATTATAAATATTTCGTTTTATTTTTTCAAAAACGTTAATTTTAAAATTCGAATTTACTAATATATATTTTTAATTTAATTAACCGGATTTTACAGCATAAATTAATTATATAAAACAACGCGATATATATAAATATGTTGGCCTAATAGCTCAGTGGTCGCAAGCCTGGGTGTCTCTTTCAATTGATGCAGGCTTAGGCACCCTGCTAATTAATCGCAAAAGACAACTGGTTCAAATCCTGTCAGCTAGCAGGGGGTACTAAACGCACTCTATATACGGAAAGGGTCCTTCTGATCGGAAGATATATGTTCCGTTACTAGGCTATATAAAAGCTGTACGCGTACGAAAAATATACGCAAGTTAGCATAATATAACAATATAACTGATATCTTTTATATCTGACAATTAAAAGTCTTATTCGTTTAATTGGTGTTATTATTAATTGATTAGCTATTGCTAAGACGATATAAGCTGTATATTAATAGTAATTATTAGTATATTTTATTAATTGTAATAATAACGGTATCTTTAACGTCCTCCGTTATTTATAACAAATTTAAAAATTAAGATCGTTGTAAAAGCGAATTTTAATTTAAAACGTACGTGCTTAGTATTTAGCGTTATATTAATCCTGATTAAAATATTTTATAGTTTGTTAAATTTACAAAACCCGATATAACTTTATATCCAAAAAGGCGAATCCGTTATACGATACGAAATAATATTTAAAACGGCTTTTTAATTACGGTTATATTTTTTGGAAAAACCGTCGAAAAAATCGATGATATAAGTTATCCGACAAAGACCTTTAAGATAATTACCGAAAGCAAATAAGCCTATATATAGGATTTCGTAACGTACATTTACGAAAATCGGAAATATAAGATTTTTTGTAAAAAAATTAACGATTTTACGAAATAAATCCTGGAATCGGTATTTCCAGTAATTAAGGAAACGAATTTTTTTTCAGAAAAAAACTTGCGGAAGTAATATGTTAATTTAGTTAAATCCGGTAAAATATACAATAATAAGTTTCTAATTAATACGTAACGGAAATACTATAAAAAGTTAAAATAAACCTTAAGATTAACGAAAAAATTAAACGAATAAATTATAAAATAATAAAAGGTTATAACTTGAAAATAACGATATAAAATTTTAAAAACGAAAATACCGATCGTATAAGTTAACGATTTATATATAATATTAGTTTTTATTATTAGGATATAAACGACGATTTTTTAAAAATAAGGAAAATTAAAATCGAAAACGGTACGATTAATTACTAAAAAATAACGGTTAATTTTTTTAATTATTAGATTATAACTTAATTACCGTTTATATTACGAAATATTAAAGTAACGTTTCCGGTATTTTATAAAGCTTTTATAAACCATTTTAATAAAAACGATTTTAATTAAAAAAAAACTAAGGATATTAATTTTTAATTACAAGGAAAAACTTTAAAACGTAAATCGAAATAAAACAGTTATAAAAATTTATATTCGGATTAAAACTTTAATAAACGAAAATGCGAAAAATTAAATATTTAGGGTATACGTTATGCAAGGTAAAGTGCGATTGAGGTATCTAGCTAGCTGTACAGGAAGCTGATCCATTCACTAAGTACGTACACGAAGGATTGCACAAACGCGACAGGGGAGCACCCCCCTAAAAACCGTCCCTTCTTGGCCAAAGGCCGGAAAAACGCAATGCGGGTCATGTGACACGGCAACTGACGGTAAAAACACCCGACTAATTGATTGGTTCCTAACGCCCTAAGGTATACGTTATAAAACTTATTTAAGCTTTTATAATATATTACTTTAATATTATTATATATTTTTTAATAAGGCCCTAATTACTTTCCGCTTTAATAATAAAAATTTAAAATTAATTTATTAACGAATTACCTTTAATTAATTCTTAAAGGAAAAAGTTAATTGTTTATTAAAAGGTATAAAGAAAATAATTATTTAAAAAACTGATTAATTTTTAAAAGGAGTAAAACGAATTTTTATATATTTCTTAATTATTAATTAAAATAATATAATAAACGTTTCGTTTTATTTTTTAAAGAATTTGTTTATTTTTAATTTTATTAACAAATTCCTGAATTATAAGATAACGATTTAAGGTAATAAAATATACGTAGGGAACAGTTTTATCCCGATTAAAGGATATAGAAAAGTAAATATATTACTTTAAAGCTTTAAGGGCCCGAAAACCTTACGTTTATACGACGTAACCTATTCCGAGAACTTTATATATAACCTGGTATTTTTCCGGTAGTTTCGAAAAAAAACATATTAGTAAAATAACCAAGAAATTAACAATTTTATTCGAAATAAATATAATTAAGTAATTATTATACTAATAAATAAATTTAATTAATTTATTATCGAAAATATTAATATAATAGTTATTGACGTAACTTTTATAACTTATAAACGAAACGTTAACTTATAAATAACGAAATTATTACGAACCGGTAACGGTATTATATAATACCTGAAATTAAGTTATCCAAGGCCCGAAATGATCGTTTAATTATAATCCTATATAAAAAAAATCCGTTTAAAAGGTTTTATAACAGTTAAATACCAAGCATATAGCAAGGCGAAGATTAAAAAACAAATACGTCGTAAGCCGAAAAAAGGAGCCTTTTAATTAGGATAAAAAATTGTTATTAATTTTATAGATTTCGAAAAAAACCTTAAAGGATATATATACGTTATATTCGTTATTAATAGGTACTTAGGCTTTATCTAGGATATATATCTAAAAAACCGAAAATAAAATACACTAATTAACGCGTTTTAATATTTTTTAAAAAATCCTAAATAACTAAAATAAGGTTTTTTATAGGTAATCGAATATAATAACGAAATCTTAAAAAATTACCAATTTCGAGATATATTACAGTCGCCTCCTTTTAATATTAGACTTAAACTTTTAATATTATATACCCAGGCTTAAAACGGGGGTATAAAGTATTTAAAAAGTATAATTAAAGGAAAAACAATTATAATACGAAATAACGTTAAGTTACCTTTATTTTTAATTATATACATTTTCAAAATAATAATATATTTATATAACCGTAGCCCTAAATACGTATGCTTTTAATAAAACTTATATAAAGTTTATTATATTTACTTAACGTATAAAGATGGTATTATAGTATTTATTCGGAAACTTTAACAAATTTATTTACGAATATACGGCTATATAATTTATGTTATAATAATTATTTTTATAAAAAAAAACCGGAAATTTTAAAAGTTAAATTCTAAAATATAAATTAACTTTTTTATCGGTTATTAATTTACGAATATTTACAAGATTTAAAATCCGCTAATTAATAAAGTTATTATTATTCGAAACGTATAGTTTAACGAAAAGGCAATTTTTTAAACAATAATAAAAATTTAAACGACGATTTTTTTTACGTTACGGAAAACGAATTATAAAATTTATTACGATAAGTAAAGTTACCTGATTAAGCTTAAAGTTACTTACATATATATATTTAAAAAGAAAATAAAAACTTAACCGGAATAATTTAATTACCGGTTAAACAAAAAAAAATTATTTTAAAATAATATAAATGTTAAAAACGTACGGAATAAGGAAAAATAAGCCTATTTATAAAGGATTAATTACCCCTATACGATTATTATATTCGAATTATTCCCGTCTTTTAACTTATTACCGCCGTTAATATTTATTTTAAAAATTATTATAATTAATACGTTAACGGAAAAAATACAAGTAACTTTAAGTTTTTATTAAATTATTTAACCTAATACAATAATAAAAAATAAAAATACTTTACAAATTATAAACGTAAACTCCTTATATATTCCGTACCGAAATAATATTATTCGAAACGATTACAAAATATAAAAAACCGCCTTTAATACAAAATAACTAATTTACTTTATAAATACAATTAATAACCGGCCGGTAAATTACGGAAATTTAAAAAAACTAATTACCCGAAATACGCACCACTTTAATCGGAAAAACTTCGATACTTCAATACACAAAAAAACACTTAAATCGTTAAACCAAATATATAGGCGTAATTTACCGTTACCGCCACGAAACTATAAAAACCTAAATATATACCCACTAAAGAAAATATTTTATAAAACCGAAAAAACTTATTTATAAAATTACAAAAAAATACGATTTTAATAAATAATTAATTCATTTTTTATTAAAGGGAAATAAATTTTAAGATATATATAAATACACGTTTATAAATTTAATAAACATAATTAACGGCAAAAATATAAAGTACGTTTTAGCGTACGAAATAACTAATAATTTAAAACCGTTTATAATAATATATACGCATTTACTTTAATTAAAAAATTATTTAAAGCTTAAACAATATAACGTTATTAACGCCTTTATTAACGCTAACTTACCCTACGAAATATATATAAAAACGCCTTTAAAATATCCCTAATGTAAAAAAACTCTCTTAATTAAAAAAGCCTTATATAACTTACGGGAATCGCCGTTATTATAATAGAAAAACTTTACCAGAACGTTTAAAAAATTAAAATTTAACCTTATTCCTTATAAATTTTATTATTTTACTCGTTAAAAAATACTTATCTTTTTCTTTATAAATAATATCGTAATAATATATTATAAAGAAAATTAAAACTTTATTAATTAAATAATTTAACAAATTCTGAAACGATATACTTTTATAAAAAATAAAAATTTACAATAATTTTTCGGTATCGAAATAATTAAAAATAAACTTAATAAGAAAATTTATTTATCTTAATCCGATTTTATAAATAAATTAATTAACTTAATCCTTAAAAAAAATCTAAATAATTTGTTAAATACGTTAATAACAAACGTTAAATTATGACAAAATTTTAATTTAATTTATCCAGGCTTTATTAATAAATACCAAAAAAAAATCGGTTCTATTTTATACATGACAATTAATACGCAACCCGATATATCCCTTATTATATCCCGATTTACCCGTTTTAACCTAAACCTTAATAACGTATATTACAAAACCGCTAATCGAATTATATTATATCTAATCGGAACCAAAACGCTAACGTTATAATTCGGAAACGAAAATTCGTTAAATACCTGAAATAATATCTCCTTTACGGACAATATAATTAATCGAAAAAGCTTCCAAACTTACGTTATAAAATTATTTAAAAAAATAATAAAATAATGGACAAATAAATACAACCTAATAATTATTTTCATAACCGAAATAAAATTACTATTTTTTTACGCAAATTATAAAAAAAACCTTATTTAATTTTTAATTAATTAAAAAATTAAAAATCACCTTAAATACTAGACCGCTAAATATATAATACGATAATTAATAAACAATACAACTTATTAACGCTAACGTTACCTTATTATAAACAAAATTATAATACGTAAATATATATAACTTCTAATTACAAAAAGCCGCAAAAAAAGATTTAATTAAAATAAATTATACGCTTACAGGCGATATACTAGGTAATAAATTAATTAAAACCTTATTATGCAAACCGTTTAAATATTTCAAAAAATAATTAAAACTAATAAATATTACGAAAACCCTTAAACGGTAAAAAGATACCTTACGAATAATTTTTAAAAAAAATTAACTAATTAAAAGAAATTAATCGCCGGAAAAAAAGTTAAATAAAAAACTATAACTCTAGGAAATAATAATATATAACGATTAATACCATAAATACTTTAAAACGTTAAAGGGGTATATTAGCTAATAAAAGGTACTAAACGTACTTTATATATAGAAAAGGTCCTTTTAATTAAAAGATATATATTCCGTTACTAAGTTACATAAATGCTATACGCGTATAAGAAATTTACGCAAATTAGCCTAATATAACAACATAATTAATATCCCCTATATCTGACAAATCCAGCTTGGGCCACCGTTCCTTTAAGTGGCGCCAGCTTAAAGGAACTAGACCAATTAGGGTTTCGGCTCCGTTACCGTGTCGGCGACAATTAAGGGGTAGCTGGTGGGACTAGTCACGATTAGGGACGTTAGGAACTAATCAATTAATCGGGTATATCTTACTATCAGTTACCGTATTACATAACCCGTATTGCGTTTTTCCGGCCTTTAGCTAAAAAGGGATGGTTTTTAAAAGGTGCTCCCCGGTTGTATCGTATAATTCTTTATATATATACTTATGTCGGCAATTGGTGCTTTTAGGTGCCTACGGCTGGTACGTCTAGGCTGCAGATACTGCCTAGGACAGCCTTTGTTTAGGAACCATTTTTTATACAGTTAAACGTATATGTAAAGGCGATTACCCCCAGATTTTTTCAGTTTTTCTTAGAATAATTATACGTATTTTACCAGATCCCTGTATTTGATTATTATAACTGCTAATATAGTAATATTTTTTAGTTAATTGGCAACCGTAATACGTTAAATGGAGTAATTATTTATAGGTTAAGTTAATAAAAAGGGTACGAGATTTAAAAAAGAGTCGTTTAGTTAACTTAAAAAAGAGTAAGCGGTTGATAATAATAAGCGAATAATAAAAACGTACTTTAAAATAGTTTTTTACAGTTAAGTAAAATAGCTTATCCGATAAAGGCTTTATCCTTATACGGAATAAGAAGTATACGAATAACGATTTATTTCCTTTTCCTTTCGATTAAAAGGATTTCTAAAACGAAAAATTTTATAGTAAGAGGGAAAAACAAAAGCTTACGATAAACGTAATAGTAAGAAAAAGATTTATTAACGAAACTTTTATAAAAAAAGTTATATTATTTTAATAACGACAGTTAAAAAACCGATATAAGACCTTTATATAAAAATAATAACCTTAATTAGAATTAAATAAATTTTATACGTTTTTAGGTATTAATTTAAGTAGAATTAAAAAAAACGTTAAGGTACGAAAATATAGATATAAAACGGTCGAAAATAAAATTAAAGATTTAAAGTTTTAATAAAAAAAAAACGATATAATAAAGCGAATAAATAGTATCGTAAAACAATTATTAGATATACCCTAGTTCGGGGGCGTATTTTTATAAGGACCGCTTTAATTAAAAACGATACGGAGTTTACGAAATATAAATATTTACAGGAACGTTTTACGAAACGTTTAAGGAACGGGAGGTTTATAGGAAATTTTTATTACCGTCGAAAGCGATATAAAAAAGATTAACCCCTTAAAAAAAGGCGAAACGCAGTTAAGGAAATGGTTTATTAAAAAGTTTAATTTTTCGAAAAGGGAGAAAAGCGAAAAAAAGAAGTTACGTAAAAAAAAAAGTGTGGTACGTAAGGACCTTGGTAATTTGGATAGGTTATTTTTAAATTTGTTTAAAGGTTCCCGAAAACGAAAAAGTTGTCGTAATAATTCCCTTAATATCCTTAGCAGCTTTTTAAGCCCTAGTAGTTTAAATAGTTTTAATAAATTAGGCGTTTGTTTAACGGAAAAAGAGAAAAATTCCAAAAAGTTTAATGATAATGTAAAGCTGTATTAAAAGCGTTTTAACTTTTTACTGGATAAAGAGAATTATTTAGCAGGCTGGGTTAATTAGAAGTTTTAAAGTAACGCTTTAATATTTGCTTTTAAAAAAATTAATTATAAGGACGGAATGAAATTGAAATAGTTTAATTAGTTACGTTTTACGAAGGTTATTATTAAAACGTATAAAAGGGCGTTATTAAAGTTAATTATAGGTATTAAAAAAGAAATAAAGATGTTAAGGATTTTTAGGAAAATTTATATAGTAATAAGTAAAGCTAGGTAGAGGTTTTTTTAGAAAAAATTTAGTAAGATTATATATGATAAAGGAGATTCCGTATAGTTTATTATAAAGTTTTAAAAATTGTTACGAGAGGTTAAGGGTTATAATATAAAGTTTGGATTAAAGGAATAGATTATTATATTTTTTATTGCTATGGAGGATTGCGTTAGTAGTTGGTGTAAGACGATTTAATTAATATTTAAATAGATTAGTTATTTTTTTTAACAGCTAATTAATAACTTTAATAATGAATTCTATAACCGTATTAATAAGAAGAAAAACGGGAAGTTTTATAACGTTTAAAAAAATAAAGGAAAAGGTAATAATAATAATAATAATTCCCGAGATAATAGGCCCGTATGGAATAAGAACGGAGAGTTATTTTGTTTTAATTATAGCAAATACGGATATTTAGCAAAGGATTACTTTAAGCTATAAAAAAAAAGAAACGGTAAAGGAAAAAAAGGAAAACGTAATTAACGTTAAGGTAATAATGGATAAAATAATTAAAGTAATAATTTTTATAATACTTATAACGGTAATAAAAACGAAAAATAATTTATTTCTAACGGGTTAAAAAATTTATACAGATTAGACGGAAAAATTTTTAACGTTTATGTTAAAGAATAATAGTTTAAGGATTTTATATAATAATATAATAAAATAATTTAAAAGGTAATTTAAGGAGTTTTAATAAATGAATGTATTAAAGTTTAAATAATTAATCGTTTAAAGTTATAAAAAAGTAAATGTTTTAAAAAAATTATTATAAAAAACGTTATATTTTTATACGTTTATTTTTTTTACGTGAATAATTTAAATAAGTTGTTTTAAGATTTAAAAGCGAACGTTAATATTACGAATAATATTAGTAATTTTAAAAAAAATATTATAATAAATATTAAATTTAAGGAAATTTAAATTATAACGGATAAAGGACCTGTAATTATTATTTTTGTTAATATCGTTAAATGGTTTTTAAAAAGGTTTAATAAAAAAAGAAACGAAATTATAATTAAGTATATATTATATATTAATAATTTTTTTTAAAGGTATTCTTTAAAAAGATATTTTACAAAAAAGAAGGATATTTAAATCGTAACGTTTTAATAAGTTTTAATAGGATTTAATTGTTAACGATTAACGTTTTTCGGAAAGGATTTTTTTTATAGTTTTACGGAAAACCGGAACTTATTATTAGGGTTTTAAACTTAGTAAATAATAAGAATTATTAATAGGGATTTATATTAAGGGAAATATCCGGTAAGGAAGACGGCAATAATTTAATAAATAATTTAAAACGTATATTTTTAAATACTTTTAAGAACAGAAAGGTTTTAATAATAAATAAAATTATAAAAAAAATTATTTTTTAATACCGCCGCCTTTGTTATTTTAATACCGAACGATTAATATAAACCATTAAAAGGTTTACGGGGATAAATTTAAACCTTAACGATATGAAAAATATTTTTTGTACGGCGTACGACGAAAAGAAGATACGGAAGATATTATTTATAGACTTTTAAAAACGAGGGAAATATATGGGAAAAATTATTTAATGTAATATAAAATTAGTTAAGTTTATTAATATTAAAAATAAAGGTTATTTTAGTTTTTTTATAAATAATTTATTACGTTATAAAAAGTATTATTCGTTTAAAAGTAGGGACGAAATTTAATAAAGTTTATGCGCGTATATTACGTAAATTATAAAACGTTTAAAAACGTTATTACCGGATAAAAAAGAAAAATATAAAAAAATATAAATTTTACGTTTTAACGCTAACAGGGAATTCGGTATAATAATAATTAAAAACTTTTACGTTATAGAAAAATATCGAACTAATAATTTCCAGTATATATAATTAATATTAGAACGAAGTTATAAAACGAGGAATATAGTTTTTATAAGACGAGGCGCGTATAATTTCCGTATAAATAAAAACTTTTATATGTTTTTGGGATTTCGTAATAAAGGTAATAATATATATTATTAACAGGATAAACTAGTTTACGGTAAAGGATATAATATTAATCGAATATTTTAAAAACGTATTCGAACCGAAAAAATTATATAAACCCGATAACGGTTATTTCCGAATTTTCGATAATAGGTGTATAATTTTAATTAATTAAAATTATCGAATTAAATTAAAAAAGCTGGTAATCCGTAAAGTAAAGGGAATATTGTTAGGTTATTAAAGGATATATAATTATAAAATATAGCTGTTAAAGGGCGGTAAATTACTTATAATACCGTATATTATTATTTACGAAAACCTGGAAAAATTAAGTAAATTTTTTAGTTTTAAGGATATTATCCGATTATTTTTATAACCCGTATAGAAATGTTTAAAATACTGTTAAAAATAAGGCGTAAAAGTAAAAAATAAGGACGATAACGTCGTTTTAAAAGATGATACGGATTAAAAAATTAAGCAGGTTAAACGCAAAAGGGGACGCCCGAAAAAAATTATTTCTAAGTTATATATTTTAAAGGCCTTAAATAAAACCTTAAAGTTGATTTAAAAGTTAAAGCTAATTTTAACTTAAAAGGACGAAAACGAAAGTGGTTTATATATTTTTTATTTTAACTTATTAACGTTAAGTAACGATAAAAACCGTTTTGGTAACTTTGGAAACGCCGATTAGGTTATCCGGAACGTTTACGAATACGAATAGGTAATTAATATATTAAATATTAATACCTATAGGTTGTTTATTGTTATAAATAATAGTTCGATTTTAAAGGAAGTTATAAAAAACCCAGAACGAAAAATGTAGTTTAAGGTTATTTTTATAGAGATTAAGGAAAACTTTTTATACGGAATTTTTAAGTTTACGTTTTTTAATAAGGTTATTTAAAGGTATTTTATTAATACTAAATAGGTGTTAAGAAAAAAGTATACGTTTATAGGAAAGTTAGACAAGTATAAAGTACGTATTTGCATAAAAGGATTTATATAACGAAAAGGAATTAATTATAACGAAACCGTAATAAATACCGTAAGGGTAGTATATTAAAGGATTTTAATAGCGTTAACCGCCTTTTTAAGGTGGTATATACTTTAGATAAATTTTATTACTGTATATTTAAACGGTAAATTAAAGGAAAATATTTATATAAAATAATTTCCGATATTAAAAAAGTATTTTAATACGTATTTAAAAAATAAAAAAATATATAAATTTTTTCTTAAAAACGTTATTAAGTTGATAAACTTATTATATAGTTTAAAGTAGGCCGGAGTTATTTAATAAGAAAAAGTAAAAGAAATATTTATAAAATAAGGTTTCCGTCCGTTAATTTCGGATGATACGATATATTATAATCCTAAGATAGGAAACGTTATCGTTTTATACGTAGATAATTTCCTGCTTTTCGGTTTTAATAAATAACGTTTTAAGGATATCGCTAAGAAGATTATTAAGAACGTCCTAATTAAGGACTTGGGTAACGCGGACTGGTATTTAGGCGTACGAATTATCCGTTTTTCACTAATAGAAGATATTAAGTTAAATTAATAATAATATATTAAAAAATTATTAAAGTTAATCGGTTTAAACGAGATAAAAAAGGAGCTTATATTATTTGTTAAGGATTATTTAAAGTATGCTATAAGATATAACGGCGTAACTGGCAAAAAAGAAACGTTTAAATATACGAACTTAATAAGGAAATTTAACTTTTCGAATTGTATTAATAGATTAGATATAGCGTTTGTAACGTTAACTTGGGTAAGGTTTATAAGTAACCCGTTATTTAAATACCAGGAATATATTAAAAGATTGCCGAGATACTTAAACGGTATATTAAATATGTTTTTTCGGTATTAGAAATTACGAAAAAATTATTTATATTATAAGTATAATAATCTAAGGTTATTCGAAATGGTAGATATAAGTTTTGTAAATAATTGCGAATTAGTAAAGTTTATAATAGGTTATATGTTCTTTATAGCTGGAACGCTTATTTTATAAAGTTTAAAGTTATAGGGTATTATTATTAAATATATTACGGAAATAAAATACGTAAAAGTAGGAATAGCAGTTATAAAAGTAGTTAGGATTAAAAATTTTTTAATAAAGTTAAAGTTTATACTTAAAGGTTTTATTTTTATTTTAAAGGCTAATATAGATACGTTTAAATGGATAAAAAAGATATAAATAATACGAAAAAAACGTTATATTCGAATTAAATATTATTACGTACGTTAAGAAATTTAAAAAGTAAATATTAGCTTTTAATACGTAAAAAGTAAAGATAATCCTGCCGACGGATTTATAAAGTTATTTAATAAGGTAGATTTCGAACGGTTTATAATTAATTTAGGATTTAAGAAAATATAAGAAAAGTTAGAAGATATTTAAGATTTAGTTAAAGTAATTGGTAAAAGAATGGTTTCGTTAGATTTTTTTTGTACGGGAGGAAGGGTGTTTTTTTGTTAAAATTTGTTTTTTGTTATTAAGAGCGATAATTGCGATATTTTTTTTACGATTACCCGAAAGTATCCGTTTATCTGTTAGTTTTAGGGTTTTAATTTTTTATGAAATTATTTATTTATATATAGCTATAACTTTTTACGTTAGTTTTTACTTAAGGGCGTTGATATTTTATATATGGTTTATAGTTAGTTAATGTTTTTTATTAACCGGAAAGAAATTTTTATTTAATGGTTTTTTGTAAAGGGGGATTTAAAAAGTAATAATTTTAATTATTTATTAGTATTGCCGTTAAAGAATGGAACCGATTTTTAAAGTTATAAAACTTTTAACGTAGTAGGTTGGTATATATAAAGCGTTTTTTTATATTAACGCTTAGCCTAGTTCGAAGCGTTTCGGAAAAAATGGGCCCCGTATTCCGGGATGGTTACGAAAGAACGGTAAAACGAAAAGGCCTGCTTTTTGGTATAACGGTTAATTATACAGCTTTATTTTAAACGAGAATAATGGAGATAAAAGTTTAAATCTTATATAGATTGAAAATTTTAATAATTTTTTGATAGATTTTCCTAAAGTTTTAAATTTAATTTTGAAAAATTACGTAAATAAAGTTACTTAACGCAAAAGGGCGTATCGGTAATTAATGCTTTTAAGTGTTTAGGGCTGGTACGTTTAGGTTGTAGATGTTACCTAGGATAGCCTTTGTTTAGGAATTATCCTTTGTACAGTTAAACGTATATATAAAGGCGATTACCCCCAGATTTTTTTAGTCTTTCCTAGAATAACTATACGTACTTTACCAGATCCCTGCATTTAATCACTGTAATTGCTGATAACTTAGTAAATAAATCAGCTTCTTATATATATATAGCTAGATACCTTAATAGCATTTTACCTTATATATATAAATATATTATTTCGAAATCTTAAAAATTTACGAACGTTATATTTATACGATATAGTTTATTATAAAATTTTTAGTTATAACTTAATATTATTTAAATAATTTCGAAATAAAAGTTATTAATAAAATAATTAAAAAAGTTAATAATTATATTAAAGATAAATGTTATTAAATTAGTAATATGCTAATAAATAAATTAAATAAATTAAATAAATTAAATAAATTAAATAAATTAAATAAATTAAATAAATTAAATAAATTAAATAAATTAAATAAATTAAATAAATTTAGTACTTAAAACATTAACTTAATAATTATTAATATAAATTTTAAAATCTATAAATTAAACGATAATAAACGTATATAATATTTATACTTTAATTACTTAAACTATAAGGGAATTACATATTTCTAATCTTATATATAAAAATTTAAATTAAAAAGTTATCTAATAGTTAAATATTAGACTTATAATAAGGCGAAAACTAGGTAATAAATATATTATAAATTATAAAAACAACGTTATAACTAAGAAAAAAAATCGCCATTAATTGTACGAAATTTAAATAATTTTTAAAGGATACAGATATACTATATTCGTTACCGATAAGTACTTAAGTTTTATCTGGGCTATATATTTGAAAGACCGAAAATAAAATATTTTAATTACCGCTTTTTCATATTTTTTTAAATATTTTAAAAAATTAAGATAAAAGTTTTCTTTAAGTACTTAAATACAGTAATGAAATTAAATGATATTATTAATTTCTAGATAGACTATAATGATTCTATTTTAATAGTTTAAGTTTAAATTTAAAAGGGAGATATAAAACGTTCAAGAAATAAAATTAAAGAAAACGATTATAATATAAAATAATATTAAGTTATTTTTTCTTTTATCGTATACATTTTAAAACCGTAATATATTTATATAACTATATTAATAAATACATTTTATTTTAGTAAAGTCAGTATAAAACTTACTATCTTGTTTTTAATACTTAAAGAAAATATAATAATATTATATAGAAAATCAAGAAGAATTTATTTTCAAATTTACCATTATATACTTTATGGTATAGTAATAGCTATTATAAAAAAGAATTTTAAAAGTTAAATATTAAGACGTAGAATCGTTTTTTTATAGGTTATTAATTAACGAATAAAGTTATTATTATTCGATATGTTTAATTTACTAAAAAACTACCTTTTTCATTAATATTAAACACTAACAACTTTTTTTTATATTACGGAAACTAATTGGTAAAATTTATTCCAAGAAGTACAGATATTTAGTTAGACTAATAGTTACCTAAAGATATATATATAAAGATAAAAGTTTAAATAAAATAATTATACCGGAAAAAACGTACGGCTTAGATAAAAATAAACTTATTTATAAGATATTTATTACATTTATATAACCGTTATAGTTAAATTATTCTCGTTTCTTAAATTATTCTTATTATTAACGTTTATTTTAATAATTATTACGATTAATACATTAACGGAAAAAATAAAGCTAATTTTAAATTTTTATTATCTTATATCGGCAATTAGTACTTTCAGGTGCCCGCGGCTGGTGTATTTAGGCTGCAGATACTGCCTAGGATAGCTTTTGTCCAGGAACTATCTTTTGTACAGCTAAACGTGTATGTAAGGGCGATTGCCCTTAGACTTTTTTAGTCTTTCTTAGAATAACTATACGTTTTTCGCCAAATTCTTGTATTTAATTACTATAATTGCTGATATGGTAGCATCTTTTAGTTGATTAGTAACCGTAGCACGTTAAACGAAATGGTTATTTGCAGGTTAAGTTAATAAAGAAAGTACGAAATTTAAAAAAAATAGGCGGTTAATAATAGCAAGTACATAATAAGAACGTATCTTAGGGTAGTTCCTTACAGCCGAGTAAAGTAGCTTACCCGATAAGGGATTCGTTTTTATGCGGGATAAGAAGTATACGAATAATAATTTATTTATTTTTTTATTTTTTTAATTAAGAAGATTTTTAAAACGAAAAGGTTTATAGTAAAGGGGAAGAATAAGAGCTTATAATAGGCGTCGTAGTAGGAAAGAGATTTACTTTCGAGATTTTTTCGGAAAAAACTTTATTACTTTAGTAACGATAATTAAAAAACCGATATAAGACTTTTATATAAAAATAATAGCTTTAATTAAAATTAAATAAGTTTTATTCGTCTTTAGGAATTAATTTAAGTAGGATTAGGGAAAACGTTAAAGTAGGAATATATAAATACAGGTTGGTCGAGAATAAAGTTAAAAAATTAAAATTTTATTAAAAAAAAGCGATAATATAATAAAACGAATAATATTATAAAACGATTATTAGATATACCTTAATACGAAGACGTATTTTCATAAAGACCGTTGTAATTAAAAGTAGTATAAAGCTTACGAAATATAAATATACGTAAAAGCGCTTTACGAAACGTTTAAAAAACGGGAAGTTTATAAAAAACCTTTATCGCCGTCGAGAACAACGTAAAAAAGATTAACCTTTTAAAAAAAGTGTTAGATATTTAGACCAATTGTTAGCTTACTAAGCCACGAACCCCTCTTAGGTCGTATTAGCGACTGTTGTTGGACAGTCTCGTATTAGGATTTATATAGGGTCCTATCCTAGCCTAGTCTTCTTGGCTATAAGGGGCTATATTCTTACAATTACTCCCTTCCCTAAAAGTTTTAATTCCCAAGGCCACCGCATTACCTTCTCGTACGACCGGATTTCTATGCAAAATCTTTTTTGCTTAATAACAACTACCCGTACTTAGTTAAGTTTGATAATAACGTTTTTGGTTAAACTTTATTTAACTAAGGCTAGGGGGAAAAGCCCTATCGTAATTTGCTTATAAATTAGGGCAATATAATACATATAAAGATAAAAAGTTTAAAGCGTAACCTTTATAACCTCCAACCGTTTTATTTTTGGTTTTATCGCCTTACTTTTTAACACTACAACTTTTTTATATGCGTTATTTTGCGCAACTTTAAATTCATTTATTCGGTTTTTTTTAACCATTTATTCGGCTTTTTAACTTTTTAAATATTTTGATACGTATATATTTTTAGTACGACGTAATATGTAACAGGGGTAATCAATTCCATAATACCCCCGTAATAAATAATTAATCTGTTATAGAAAATATACCCCCCGAAAAGATTAAACCATTAACCTGTCGGGCGTCAAGTAAGTCGCTAATATAATTATCAAATATTTAGACTAATTATTAACTTACTAAGCTACGAACCCCTTTTAAGTCGTATTAACGACTATTATTAAACAGTTTTATATTAGGATTTATATAGGGTCCTGTCCTAGCCTAGTCTTCTTAGCTACAAGGGGCTATACTCTTACAAAAAGGTAAAACGAAGTTAAAAAAATGGTTTATTAAAAAGCTTAATTTTCCGAAAAGGGAAAAAAACGAAGAAAAAAGAAGTTACATAAAGAAAAAAGTATGGTTCGTAAAGACCCCGGCGATTCTGATAGGTTACATTTAAATTCGTCCAAAGGTTCCCGAAGATGAAAAAGTTATTAGAATAGTTCCTTTAGTATTTTTAATAATTTCTTAAACCTTAATAGTTTAGATAGTTTTAATAAATTAAGCGTTCGTTTAAAACAAAAAAAGAAAAATTCCAGGAAGTTTAATAATAAAGATATAAAGCTACGTTAAAAACGTTTTAAATTAACGTTTTAATTTTTGCTTTTAAAAAAATTAATTATAAGAACGAAATAAAGTTAAAATAGCTTAATTGATTATATTTCGTAAAACTTATTACTAAAACGTATACAAAGGCGCCGTTAAAGATAATTATAGGTATTAAAAAATACCGAAGATGTTAAGAACGTTTAAGAAAACCTACGTAGTTATAGGTAAGGCTAGGTAAAAAATTTTTTAGAAAGAGTCAAGTAAAATTATATATAATAAAAAAGATTTTATATAATTTATTATAAAAGTTTAAGAGCTATTATAAAAGGTTAAGAGCTGTAATATAAAGCTCGGATAAAAGGAATAGATTATTATGTTCCTTATTGTTATAAAGGATTACGCTGGTAGATAGTATAAAACGATTTAATTAATGCTTAAATAGATTAGTTATTCCTTTTAGCAGCTGATCGACGATTTTAATAGTAAATTTTATAACCGTATTAATAAGAAGAAAAACGGGAAATTTTATAACGCTTAAAAAGGTAAAAGAAAAGATAATAATAAAATAATAATTTTCGAGATAATGAGCCGATATAAAATAAAAACGAAAAGTTACGTTATTTTAATAGTAATAAATACTGATATTTAGCGAAGGATTATTTTACGCTGTAAAAAAGAGAA
This sequence comes from Monosporascus sp. CRB-8-3, assembly GCA_004155055.1. Taxonomy (NCBI): domain Eukaryota; kingdom Fungi; phylum Ascomycota; class Sordariomycetes; order Xylariales; genus Monosporascus; species Monosporascus sp. CRB-8-3. Next base: position 27,388 of record QJNZ01000642.1, read on the forward strand.
ACGGTAAAAGAAAAAGGAAAACGTAGTTAACGTTAAGGTAATAATAGGTAAAATAATTAAAGCAATAATTTTCGTAATGTTTATAGCAACAATAAAAACGAAAAGTAATTTATTTTTAACGGTTTAAAAGATTTAAAAAGATTAAATAGAATGATTTTTAACGTTTACGTTAAAAAATAATAGCTTAAGGACTTTATATAATAATACGATAAAATAATTCAGAAAAAAGTTTAAGGAGCTTTAGTAGTTAAATGCTTTAAAGCCTGGAGAATTATAATAGTTAAATATTTTAAAACTTAGGTAATTAATTACTTTAAGTTATAAAAAAACGAACGTTTTAAAAGAATTATTATAAGAAATATTATATTTTTATACGTGTAATTTTTTTTTCAAGAACGATTTAAATAAGTTATTTTAACATTTAAAAACGAAGGTTAATATTATAAATACTATTACCGATATTAAAAATAAAATTTTAATAAATATTAAATTAAGGAAATCTAAATTATAACAGGTAAAGGATCTGTAATTAATACTTTTATTAATATCGTTAAACAACTTTTAATAGAGCTTAATAAAAAACGAAATTTTAGTTAAATATATGTTATATATTAATAACTTTTTATTAAAAATATTTTCCGAGAAGATATTTTACAAAAAAAGAAGTTATTTAAATTGTAATACTTTTATAAACCTTAATAAGACTTAATTATTAACAATTAATGTTTTACGAAAAGGATTTTTTTTAAAACTTTATCGAAAGCCGGAAGTTATTATTAGGGCCCCGGATTTAATAAACGATAAAAATTATTAATAGAGATATATATTAAGAAAGGTATCCGATAAGAAAGATAGCGATGATTTAATAAGTGATTTAAAACGGATATTTTTAAATGCTTTTAAAAACAAATAAGTTTTAATAATAATAAAAGTTATAAATAAAATTATTTTTTAATATTGCCGTTTTTATTACCTTAATATAAGGTAAAGTGCCATTGTAATATCTAGCTATATACATACAAGCTGATCCGTTTATTACATATATATATACAAATAATTCTGCATAAACGTAACCGGGAAGTACCCCTTTAAAAACCGTCCCTTTTTAGCCAAAAGCCGGAAAAACGTAATGCGGGTTATATAATACGGTAATTAACGATAAAATATACCCGATTAATTAATTAGTTCCTAACGCCCCTAATCGTAACTGGTTCTTAGCCACCCCTTAATTGTCGCCGACACGGTAGCGGAGCCGAAGCCCCAATTGGTCTAGCTCCTTTAGGCTGGCGAAAGCACCTAAAGGAACGGTAACCCAAGCTAAATTTGAACCAGCTATTTCTTAAAACTAACCGAAACAGGGTGCCTAAGCCTGTCGTAATTAAAAGAGATACCCAGGGTCGCGACCACTGAGCTATTAGGCCTTATTACCTTAATACCGAACGATTAATATAGATTATTAAAGAGTTTACGGAAATAAATTTAAACCTTAACGGTATAAAAAATATCTTTATATAGCATGTAATAAAAGGAAAATACGGAAAATACCGTTTATAAATTTTTAAAAGTAAGGAAAATATATAGGAAAAATTATTTAATATAATAGAAAATTAATTAAGTTTATTAATATCGAAAATAAAGGTTATTTCACTTTTATTATAAATAACTTATTACGTTATAAAAAGTATTATTCGTTTAAAAATAAAAATAAGATTTAATAAAATATATATATATATTACGTAAATTATAAAACGTTTAAAAACGTTATTACCGGACGAGAAAAATAAACGTAAAAAAATGTAAATTTTACGTATTAATAATATTAATAAGTTTAATATAATAATAATTAAGATCTTTTACGTTATAAAAGGTATCGAATTAATAGTTGTTAATATATATAATTAATATTAAAACGGAATTGTAAAATAAGAAATATAGTTTTTATAAAAGAAAGCGTATACGATTTTTATATAAATAAAGATTTTTATATACTTTTAAAATTTCGTAATAAAAATAATAACGTATATTATTAATAGGATAAATTAATTTACGATAAAGGATATAATATTAATTAAATATTTTAAAAACGCCTTTAAGTCGAATAAATCATATATACCTGATAACGGTTATATTAAAATTCTTAATAGTAAATATATAGTTTTAATTAATTAAGATTATCGGATTAAATTTAAAAAGTTAAGAATTTATAAAGTAAAGAAAAAGTTATTAAGTTATTAAGAGATATATAATTATAAGGTATGGTTATTAAAGAGCGGTAAGTTAATTATACTATTATACGTTATTATTTACGAAAATTTAAAAAATTCAGGTAAATTTTTAAAGTTTAAGAATATTATCCGATTATTTTTATAGTTTGTACAGAAACGTTTAAAATACCGTTAGAAATAGGGCGTAAAAGTGAAAAATAAAAATAATAACGATATTTTAAAGGACGATATAGATTAAGAAATTAAATAAGTTAAACGTAAAAGAGGGTATTTAAAAAACGGTTTTTAAGTTATATGCTTTAAAGGCTTTAAATAAAACCTTACAATTAATTTAAAATTTAAAGCTAATTTTAATTAAAAAAAGCCAAAATAAAGGTGGTTTATATATTTTTTATTTTAACTTATGAACGTTATATAACGATAAGAATCGTTTTAGTAATTTTAAAAACGTTAATTAAATTATCTGGAACGTTTATACATATGAATAAATAATTAATATATTAAATATTAATATTTATAAGTTATTTATTATTATAAATAATAACTTATTTTTTAATAAAATATAAAAAGCCTAAAATAAAAGATATAATTTAAGGTTATTTTTATAAACATTAAAAAGGACTTTTTACGTAGAACTTTTAAGTTTACTTTTTTTAATAAGTTTTTTTAAAGGTATTTTATTAATATTAAATAAGTATTAAAAAAAGTATACGTCTCTAAGAAATTTATATAAATATAAGATACGTATTTACGTAAAGGGATTTATATAACGAAAAAGAATTAATTATAACGAAACCGTAATAAATATTATAAAGGTAATATATTAAAGGATTTTAATAACGTTAATCGTTTTTCTGGGGTAATATATATTTTAAATAAATTTTATTATGACGTATTTAAACGCTAAGTTAGAGGAAAATATTTTATAAAATAATATCCGATATTAAAAATTTTTTTTAATACGTATTTAAAGGATAAGAAAATATATAAATTTTTCCTTAAAAGGGTTACTAAGCTAATAAATTTATTATACGGTTTAAAGTAGGACGGAATTATTTAATAGGAGAAAGTAAAAAAAATATTTACGAAATAAAGTTTTTATCCGTTAATTTTAAATAACGGGATATATTATAATCTTAAGATAAGAAATGTTATCGTTTTATACGTAAATAATTTCTTGCTTTTCGGCCTTAATAAATAGCGTTTTAAGGCTATTGTTAAAAGGATTATTAAGGACGTTTTAATTAAGAACTTCGATAATGCGGACTGGTATTTAGGTGTATAAATTGTCCGTTTTTTATTAATAAAAAATATTAAATTAAATTAATAATAATATATAATATTAGGTCGGGGAGACTTAGTTCTGATCAGTAGGTATTAGAAGAGACGGTTACGGGCGAGCGTATGGTTGGAGTAATATGTAAAATAACGTAAATTTGTATTCATCGGTGTTAAGACCGTAAAAAGAGAGTGTCGATGATAATAAATAATAACGGGGTTACGTTTAAAGGAAAAGAGCTTTTAAAAATACCTTTAAAGCTAATAGGATTAATTAATTAGTTTAAAGTTAAATCCCTAAATTTTGTATTGTTTTAAAAATCTTTTTTTAGGATAAAGTTCGTTTTCGATTTATTATAAGAAATAAATAATAACTTAACGTAAATAATTCCTTAACGCCAAAAATATATAAAAACCTGTTAATTAATTTAAATTCGTTTCCGCAGTTTATCTTTTAATATTTTTAACTTAGGATTTAGTTTTTTTCGTTTTGTTAATTTTTTTTATTTGGTTTTTTTTTAATCTTTTTATGCTTTATTTTTAAAAGAATTGCTATTAATCGATTTTTTGTATTTCTTTTAACCAGGTTATTTTTAGATAAAATAGGGTTCCGGTCGTTTCCTAGCATTTTTATAAGTATCTTTTATTTATTTATATAGCGTTACGTATTTTTTTCGTAATATAGCTTTAATACGTTAATTATTAAGAGGCGGACGTAATATATATTTAATTTCAAAGTTATAACGGTTGTTAGATAAAGGTTGTCGTAATCGATATTTATTAAAGGAGAAAAGGTATGTTTAATTAGCGGAAATATAAAGAATATATGGAGATAAAAAACGTGTTGATAATGATTTAAACTTTTCCGAAATAGGCGATAAGCGTTTATCCGGTTAATAATATTTAGGTATTCTTTTGTTTTCTGCTTTTAAATATAACCTTAAGTATTTTTCTAATTACTGTAATAAGGTTATTAATTATATTTATTTCGTTTTATAGTTTTTATTTATTTTTTATTATGGTAAATCCTTAACGATAATATAGAAAAAATAGGTAATCTAGGTATTATAAATTTATTTTTTAATTTATATTGGAGTTTTAGCTCTTGTAATATGGATTAGTAAATTATTAAAACCGATTTGTTTTTTTATCCGTTAAAATAAGGTTATAATATTTTTTTTAATTCGGTTTTTAAAAAGGGCAGTGTTAAACAATATTAGGAAACATTTTAATTAAACATATAAGATGTTTATTTAATAATTATGGGTTTTATTTTCGTCGATTTAGATAATATTATATGTTACGGTTTAAAGGAAGTTTAAAGTAAATACCCGAATTGTAATTTTTAATTTTTTGTTTATTAAGATGTAGTAGTAACGGGTAATAAAACGATTAATTTTAGGGATATATATTAATATATTCTTAACAGAATTATAGGCGATAAAATATATTAGATTAGTAATATTTTTTAATTAGCGGTATTTTTTATTATTTAAAAGTATAAATGGTTTTTAAAGGAGTATCAGAATAACGTTATATTAAAGCTTAGTTTTATTTTCGAATTCTAAAGGTATTTTTAATAATGTTTAAGGTTTAGTTTTTTTATATCGAAAAAGGTAATAAAAAGTAATTGATTAAATTTTAAATAAAGTGTATATTAAGAAAAGGGGTTAAACCGGTAAGATTTATAATATAATTTTTTTATTATTTTTTATATACTAGTAGTATAAAAGATAAGAACGGTAATAGTTTGATTAAAGTTATTTAATCGAAATTAATTAATTTTTTTAGTTTTAAATATATAGATAAAATAGGTAAATTTTATTAAACGTTTTTTAAATAAAGTTCTTATAGTAAACAATATTAAATTAATTAAAAGTTATAGATATTTATAAAATAAATCCAAATAAATATTTGTAAATAGAAGCTGTATATATAAAAGTATGTGAATATATAAAGGCTGGAAATATGGTTGATAAATATTTAAAACTATATGTATATAGAAAACGTTAAAAGATAAAATTAAATGGGAAACATAATTAATTAAAAGAATGTAAAGCCTGTATAAGCCTTTTTTAATTAAAATTAGATATGCCGAGGAAACCTTAGGAAATTTTATTTGAAGTTGTATAAAAAAGTATGGTTGGTTGTTATAATTTATATAATTAGGTATATATGCGTATTTCTTTCGTTCCTATATTTTTTTTATAACTTTTTTTAATACCAATTTTTCTTTTTTTTTAATATTTCCATATAACGTGTTATATATATAAGCGAGAGATATATATAAACGAGCCGCTTTTTGTACTCCGTAATAACAAACTTGAATAACTTAATAATAATATATCGCATTGATTTAAATTAATCGGATTCTTTTTGGTTAGATGTATTTACAATTTTTTTACAAGTACGTGTATTATGTCCGGGCTTGCTGCAAACGTTATATTTCCGTTTTTTCGTCTTAATTTTTTTACGACGACCTTTTTTAGTTGCTATTGGCTGCATTTTTTTACCATTCTTTTCTTTTTGGGTTAAAAGAACTTGTTTTTTTTGTATAGTAAATGTTCCTCCTTTTTAAAGACGTTTATTTTTAATTTTACGACGTTTATTTAAGATATAGTTCGTTTTGCGTAATTGGACGTTTTTTTCCCGGAAAAAAGCGGTTTTATGTAATAATAATATGTAATTTTTTGTTATAAAATTAGCCGAATTAAGTATTTTTATTAGCGAGCTACCCTGATAATTTTTGATTTTCTTTTGCAAATATCGTTTTTGTTTTGTTATTTTACGGATATTTCTAGGGGTTTTCGCAGGTAAGGAAATAAAACCGGCGGAGGTTAACGGGGAGATAATTGGCGTAAATATAACTGAAGGAATTTCGAATTCGGAAAGGACGTTATTAAAATCGAATGGAATAAGGCCAGCTTGTACGAATTTAAATTTAATGTTATCGAACGTTATAGTAATTTGGAACGCGTTATAAAAGCCGGCGAGGAAATTTTTTTTGGTAATATAAATATAATAACGTCATATTAGGTTTTCGATATACCGTAAATAAATACGTTTTAAAATAAAAAAACAAAATACATTAAAAAATTAAAGCCGGTACGAAAAATACGCGGGTATATAAAGCGTAATAATATCGTAATTAACGTAGTGTTTTTCGAATTTTATCGAATAATAGCTTTTGTAACCGTCGAAAATAAAAAAACGTTTCGAATTTTTCGTATGCGTCCGAATATATTTATTAAAATATTGGATTTATTTTAAATTTAATTTATTTGTTATCTAGTTATTATTATTTAATGCGATTTTTTAATCGGTTGTTAATAATAAGTTATCGTAATATTAAGATTTAAAATAATTTTTCCTTATTATAATAATAAATAACGATATAGCTTAACTTTAAAAATTAATAATTTAAATAATTATAATCTATTTTTTATTCTTTTATTAGGTTTATTTAGGTTTTTTACGTTTTTCGGTATTAGTAATTACTATATCCGTTATTATAAAAAACCTTATTAAAAATCCAATCTCGTCGAAGTTATAAATATCCTTTTTTGTAATACCGTATTTTGCGATTATAATTCGAATAAGTTCGAATTATTTACGAAATATTTCTAGATTTTCGGATAAAATCCGTTAATAATCGATTTTCCGATTTAAATACGTTTAAAGTTTTTTTTACCGTTTAACAAAGTTCGACGCCCAGTTAACTCCGATACGTTCCGTAACGCACTAAGCCAACAGTATATTAGCTATATTTTTAACATATTAAAGCCGGATAAAAAATATTCGCGTATTTAAGTTAAGGATTTAATCGACAATCGATTTTTTTTCGGTCGGCGTTAATTTTTATAAAGGAGGGATAATATCGGTTCGGACGTATTTACCGTTAAAACGGTATATTAAAATAAAATATAAAATTTTATAAATAAAATTAAACTTTTTATAATTAACTTTCGGGTTTCGTTTTTTAACCTAAATAACTAAGTTTATTTTCGCTTTTTTTATAAAGCGTTTTATAACGTTAATATTAAAAAATGAACGATTAAAAATAAATAGTTAAAATGGCGAAAAAAGTCTCTCGCTTATATATATCTCTCGTTTATATATATAATACGTTATATTAATAATTAATACGATTAATATTATATTTAATATTTTCGAATATTTAAATTATTAATGATTTTTACGGTAATAATAAATTATACGTTACGGTTACGAAAAGTTTTATTCCGAAGCCGATTATTACGTAATGCCGATAAATTTCGACCTTAATAAACCTTATACCCCTCTAATTAGTTTGGTAAGGGGAATTTTTTAAAAAGTGAAAAATAATTTAGAAAATATTAAGCTTTTTACGGTAAACCTTAAATTCGTATAAAATAAATTTGTAACCTTTTATTAATTCCACGATTAAAAATATTAGATATTAACCAGGGAAAAGGGTTAGAAATTTTAAATTAGCTATTTTTAATTTAATCGATTTTACGATTTTTCGAATTTTTATTAATTAAAATAACTAAAATATACCGGGCAATTTTTATTATAACATATCGGTATTCCGTAATTATAAAGCTTTAAAATAAATTAAAAATAATAATATTTCCGTTAATTTAACAGATTTTCTTTAAAAACAATTAATGTTATTTTTAATTTTCGAATACGATTTAATTTATATAAATAAACATAATTATAAATTAATAGACTTTATACTAGAAAATATTCTCCCTAAAAGAGACGTAATTGTAAAACTAAATTAAACAAATAAATAAATTATATTATCGGTTGCTAAGCTTTATTACGCCCTAACTTTCTTATAGGCGTCTTATTTTAAGGTAACTTTAAACTGCCCTATTATGCCCCTATCGACGACCATTTTTAACCGAATTCTAGACGGTTTTCGTAATCCGGAATAACCGGATAAATTATTATTCGTAATTTTTTTTATATTAAACAAAAAGTTAAATTTCGAAATTTTTACATTTTTTATAACTTATATTTAACTTTTTTATTAATTCCTTTATACGGTTGATATTTTTTATTATAAAATGCTTTAATTTTTCATTATTTTTATTTATATAAATTAAATCGTATTTAATATTTAAAAATAAAATCCGAATTTTTTATAAAAAATCGGTTAAATTAATAAAAATAATAATATTTTTAATTTATTTTAAAGTGTTATTAAACTTAAAGATTTTAAAAAAACATTTTCTATAAAAGCTTTATACTTACGGAATACCGGTATTTTATAATAAAAATTACATAATGTATTTTAATTATTTTAATTAATAAAAATACGAAAAGGTAACGTAAAGTCGATCGAAATTAAAAGTAATTAATCTGGAGTTTCTAACCCTTTTTCCTAGCTAATATCTAATATTTTTAGTCGTAAAATTAACAAAAGGTTATAAAGCAGCCATTTTATACGATCTAAAGATTTATTGCGAAAAACTGAATATTTTTTAAGTTATTATATTTCAGAAAATTCCCCTTACCGAACCGGTAAAGCCAGAGAGCATAAAGTTTATTAAGGTCGAAATTTATCGGTATTAAGTAGTAATTGGTTTTGAAATAAGGCATTTTATAATTTAAACGTATAATTTATTATTATAACAAAAATTATTAATAATTACCGTATTTGAAAATATTATATAAAATATTTATCGTATTTATTATTAATATAATTATTTCGTATTTTTAATTTAACTTAAATAATACGGTTTAAACTTAACAACTTTATATAATACAAAATATCGACCGTATAAAGGAATTATTAAAAAAATTAAATATAAATACTAAAAAATTTAAAAATTTCGAAATTTAATTTTTAATTCGATATAAGGAAAATTATAAATAATAATTTATCCGGCTGTTCCGGATTACGAAAACCGTTTAGAATTCGGTTAGGAATGGTCGTCGATAGGGGCTATAAGACGGTTAGGGTTTGGTAAAGCTTAGCAACCGAGATATATAATCTATTAATTTGTTTAATTTTATTTTACAGTTATGTCTTCCCTAGGGAGAAATTATTTACCTAATAAAGTTCTTTTATAAAACGATTAGTTATTTTCTATATTAAAATTCGTAAAATACATTTCGGTAATACGGTTTTAATTAATAACGGGTTTTTATTTATTAAATTTTAAGATTAGTATATAACGTAACGGTTTAGTAATATTAAGTTATACCTTATTTTTATCGGTATTCGAATTATAATTATCCGAATTTTTTATAATATTATATTACCGATTAAAATATTATATCTTATCACGGTAATAATTTAAAAGATGTAGTAAATTATATATATATTTAAAACAAGAAATTTAAATAAAAATCCAGATATCGATTATTTAATATTTAAAAATATTCGGAAATTGCATAATATTTATTTTAATCCGATTCTTTTTAAATTCGAAATAAATTATAAAACCGTTATCGTTAAGTAAAATTAATTCCGTATTTTTTCTATTTCTTAATAATTTATAATTATATATAAAATATTAATTTTTCAGAAAAATTAATAAATACCAAGTTTAAAATCACCGGATTTATTTTTTCGTTACTTTGGATAATTATTTCGATAATAATTACGATAATTACTTAAACGTATGATATAAGCAAGTCGATTATATAAGTAAGTCGCTCTGTTATTACGTAACTAGTTTGATATTTAATATAATGGTAATAACTTTACGAAAACGTACTAAAATTTAATATAATTTTACATACTAATTTAAAATATAAATCTACGGGGATCGGTAAAGTTGCAGCCGAATCTAACCTATTTTAGTAATTTTATTACTATATTTCGTAGTATTAAATATTATATTAAAATATTAAATAAAATAGCTAATACGTGAGAAAAATTGTTTATATTTTTTATACGGCTTTTACGTATTATATTAAAGGTTATAGTATTTTTTTTAATTTTATAAATAATTAGGTTTTAAAGATATAAAAAGGGAGGTCCGATATAAGGGTAAAAATTATAAATTATATTATATTTTAATAAATATTAACGGGGTAATTTTATAAATTTAAGTACTTATATATTACGTAATAATTAAAAAGATATCTAAAATGGTATAATTTATTATGATATTTATAAGTATACGATTTTATATATTATTTTTATATAAAAGTTTTAATTTTAATTTTAACTTGAATTAATTAAATCTTAACGTATTTAAATCGGGTTTTAATAACATATAGCAAATTATAAATAAAGAATAATATTATAGTGAAAACTATTTTAAATCGGTTAAGAAATGGTTATTTTATAATAATTTGAATTAATATAGAGAAAGTTACGAAATAAACGAGCGACTTATTTATATAATCGACTTGCCTATATAGTGCGTTAATTATAATAAAGGATTTTTTTTTAAAATTTATTCGGTTCAAAATCTATAATATTAATTAAAAAGTCGATACTGTAATTTTAAACTTAAGGTAAAACTTATTTTAACGGGATATAATATTAAAAAGCCCGGGAAATTTTCGGTTTTTTTTTAAACACTTTTAAATGTTAAATTTATCGTATTTAAGTAATTTTTAATTCTTATAATATATTCGCAATTTCGAATATCTTAATAAAACGGCTCAATAATATTTATTTCGGACCGGAATTTTTTAAACGTTAATATTTTGCTTTTTGTACTTATAATAAATAAAATCGGTTTTTTTATATAATTAAAGTTGAAATAAAATTTTAAGTATTTTTTATAATTATTATACTATATTAATTTAACCCTATTAAATATTTTATCTTTAATTAATATTAAAACTTTATAGTAAAATAATCCGGATAAATCTTTAAATTTAATAAAAAAATTATATAAAACTTTTTCAAACTAATAAACGAAACAAAATTTAAATATACTTTTAATATATTCGGCTTTATTAACCATTTTCCTTTTTAATGTAATTCTTTTAGCAATATTTCGAATTTTCGTAATATATTTTAAAAAATATTTATAAACGTAAATAAAACTATTATATTAAATTTATTTCGTTAAAACTTTTAACCGGTTTTTACGAATTCGAATTTATTTAAAATATTTATAATAATATTATTTTATTTACTAATTCTTTTAAATATACCCTTAATTCGATTTTTTAATTTTAAATTACTAATTTAATAAAAAGATTTCATAACTATTTTACTATATTTAATTTCTATTTATTAAATAATTTATAAATTACTTTAAATTAATCGGTTATTTTAACAGTTATAAAGTAAAATTCGAGGTAAATAAATACATCATAGAAATTTATAAAAAAGAAAATTTATTTATTATATTAATAAAAAAAGTCACCGTGAAAACCATTAATAGTTGCCGTATTCGAAAATACTGGGTAGAGTATCTATCGTATTAATTATTGGTATAATTACTTTGTATCTTTAGCTTAGCCTGGATAATACGGCTTGAACCTAACGACCTTACATATTAATAAAAAAAACGAAATTTTTTTAATTACTAGGTTTTACGGATATAACGTTTTATATTAAGATTATATATCTTATAAATAATTTCGAACAAGTTTAAATTAATAAAATCTTTTTTTTATAAATCCTAATAATATACTTAAATTATTCGGAAATTTAATTTTAATAATTTCGTTTTTATTTTATAATTCCTTTAATCGGTACCGGATAATAACGTTTAAAATTATATTTTCATTTTTTTGTTTAAAATATTCCGGTATTAATAATAAATTTTATAATTTTGTTTATATAATAATTTTAACAATTTTTAAAAAAAATTAATTAATCGATTAAAACCAGTTTTAAATAATTAATTATTACGAATAATCGTTTTATTTTTTAAATTCGAAAATATCGTTTTAATAATTAAATTATATTTAAATATAAAATAAAAAATAATTTTTAAATTTTTTTTTAAATATATTTTAAAATTATATCGTAACGTATAACACAAGCAAGCTGTATATACAAGCGAGCTGTACACTTTTTGGCACCTCGCAACAACCAATCCAAATAACTTAACCATAATAGATCCAATTGATTCAATCGACGGTATTCTTTTTCGCTAACTATATCTACAACTTTTGGACAAGTGTACGTATTATATTAAAGCTTGTTACGGACGCCATATTGCTATTTCTTCCTGCCAACCTATATACGATAATTATTTCCAATAGTTATTAACAGCATTTCTTTTGTTACCATTTTTTCTACCGACCGAAAAACGTGTTTATCCCGTATAGCAAGTATTTTTTTTTATTAGAAACGTTTGTTTTAACTATTTAAATACGTAAAGTCGAATTGTTATTCTAACAAGTCCTGCAAAACCGCGACGTGCCCTTCGACGCGCCTTATAATAAGCTTTATAGCCGCGTTTTATAGCCTTGCCCCGTAGCTTTATACTGCGCCTTCCAGCCTTTTAATACGACGTATTTTGCGAATATTTTTTACGTATTAAAGCCGTATAAAAAACGCTTACGTATATGGGTCGGGTATTTGGTCGGTAATCGTATTTCTGTCGGTCGGCTTTAATTTTGGCGGATTAGGGATAATATTAACTTAAACGCGTAAGGGGATAGTCGGTCGTATACGGATTGGCAAAAGGGAAATGGTAATATACGTTCGCAAAAAGCCTTAATATAATGCGTGTACTTATCCAAAAGCTGTAAATATAGTTAGCGAAAAAGAATACCGTCGATTAAATCAATTAGATCTGTTGTGGTTGAGTTATTTAGATTAGTTGTTGCGAGGTGTTAAAAAGTGTACAGTTCGCTTGTGTGTACAGCTCGCTTGTGTCATACGTTAATTTTAAAGCGAATATTTTTTTTATTTTTAAATTAAATTATTACGGCCTAATGGCTTAGTGGTTGCAAACCTGGGTGTCTCTTTCAATTGCGACAGGCTTAGGTACCCTGTTTCGGTTAATCTTAAGAAATAACTGGTTTAAATTTAACTTAGGTTACCGTTTTTTTAGGTAACGCCAGCTTAAAAGAAGTTAGACTAATTAGGGCTTCGGTTCCGCCACCGTGTCGGCAACAATTAAGGGGTGGCTAATAAAACCAGTTACGATTAGGGGCGTTAGGAACTAATTAATTAGTCGGGTGTTTTTATTGTTAGTTGCCGTATTATATAACCCGTATTGCGTTTTTCCGGCCCTTGGCTAAAAAGGGACGGTTTTTAGGGAAATGCTTCCCGGTCGTGTTTGTACAATCCTTCGTATACGTACTTAGTGAATGGATTAGCTTCCTGTATAGCTAGCTAGATACCTTAATCGCACTTTACCTTGCAAATTAAATTATTACCGTTTAATTAATACGTCGTTATCGTTCGAATTTAAATAAAATAATTTTTATTATAAAAATTAATATTAATATTATTATTATAAATATTTTAATATTTAAATTAAATGTAAATAATAATTTTTATAATATTTTATTTAATAATATTTAAATTAAATATTAATTAATAAATAAAAAATATATTTAAATATCGATATTTAACGGTTATATCGTTTTTTTCGTATTTTAATATAAATATTTAATTATATAAATTTTTTTTATTTTTTATTTAAATTTATAATCCGTTTTATATTATTAATTACGTTATTAAATTTATTATTTTAATTTTTTAATTTTAAAATACGTAATTTTCGTTACGGTATTAATTATTTTAAATTATTTAATTAATTTTTATTTTTATTAATTTTTTATTTTTTTAAATTTTATTATATAAATTATTATATTATAAAAATTATTATTTAAATTACGCAATTAATATAAAATTAATTAATTAAATTATATCTTATTACCACTCTTTTAATTTATATTTTTTTATTATTAATTATACGAAATTTTATTTTATAATAAAATATTATATTTTATTTAATAATTTTATATTAATTACTTATAATTAAAATTATCGTTATTATTATAAAACATTATTTTATTATCGTACGTATCGTAATTATAATTATCTGTAATTTTTTATAATTATTTTAATTAGAAATTTTTTTTAAATTTTTATTTATTTCGATTTTTTAATAATAAACTATAATTTATTTCGGTAATTAATTAAAACCAATTACCTTACCGAAAATATTAAATAAATTAAAACGGAAAATTTTAATTTTAATTAATAAATATATAATAAAAATATTACGAACGAAAATATAATAAAAATATTATATAAAATAACGTAAACCTTTATTAATTAATATTAAAACCGTATAAAAAATTTAATAACGAAAATAAATAATAATAAAATTATATTTAAAAAAAAATTTAAAATATTTTTAAAATTAAATAAAATTAATTAATTACTTATAATATTAAGTTTTAAATTATATATTATTTTAATATTTATATTAACCGTTTTTTATTTATTTTTATTAATTTCGTTATTTTTTTATATACGAAAGTTTTTATAAATATTACCGAAATAATTTACCGAAAACGTTATTTATAAAAAAATATAAAAAATTATTAAAGTAATTCGTAAATTAAATTATTTAAACCGGTTAATTTTTTAATATATATAAATTTAATATTTTTATATAAAATTATTTTATTTTTCGGAAAAAATATAATTTATTACGCGAAATAAATTATATTTTTAATAAATACCGAAAAATTAAAAATAAATTTTTTTTAAAAAAATTATTTATTATAAAAAATTATAAACTTTTATAAATACGAAGGAAAATAATAGTAAATAATCGTAATTAATAACGGCCGAAAATATTTATTATAAACGGATTTAAACGAAAAAACGAAAATATAATATTTATAGTAAGTCCGAATATAATAAATATATTTATAAAAAAAATATAAAAACGTTTAACGATAAAAAATACGATTAATTTAAATTAATTTATTACGTTATAATTAATAATTTAAATTTATTATTATAAAATTCGAAAAATTATTTATTTCGTTTATATATTATATTAAGTTAAAATAAATTATATATATTATATAAAATTGGTAAATTTAAATTATATTATTTAAATTAAATTGAAAATACGATATATTTATATTAATAATTAATATAATAAATACTTTACTTAATATATATAAATATTATAATTATTAATAAATTTTACGGTAACGATGAATTATATATCGGTTATAAAAAAATTTTTACCGTAAAAACTATTAATAGTTACCGTATTCGAAAATATTGGGTAAAGTATTTATCGTATTAATTATTGGTATAATTATTTCGTATTTTTAACTTAGCTTAAATAATACGGTTTAAACCTAACGACCTTATATAAAAAGTTTTATTTTAAAACCAATTATTACGTAATGCCGACAAATTTTAACTTTAATAAACCTTTCACCGTTTAATTAATTTAATAGAAAAAGTTTTAATTAATAATTTAAAAAATATTAAGTTTTTTATAATAAATTTTAAATCCGTATGAAATAACTACTTTATAACCTTTTATTAATTTTATATCTTTTATTATTTCGATTAATTTTAAAACTTTTTAAATTTTTATTAATTAAAATAACTAAAATATACCGACTAAATCCGACTAACGTACCATATAAGCGAGCTGTACATACAAGCGAGCTGTACATTTTTTTTATCATTTTAATTTTTTAACTTTAATCACTTATTTTTTAACAATTATAATATAAAACGGCTTATAAAAAAAGTAAAAATAAACCTAGCCGTTTAAGTTAAAAAACGAAACCCGAAGTTTAATTATAAAAAGCTTAATTTTATTTATAATGTTTTATTTATTACTTTAAAAACGTAAATTAATAGTAAATATACCCGATCCGATACCGTTTTTAATTTGCGAAAATTAACGCCGATTAAAAAAAAATCAATTATTAAACAAATCTTTAATTTAGATATGCAAACGTTTTTTATCCGGCGTTAATATATTAAAAATATAACGAATTTGCTATTTACGTAATACGTTATAAAACGTATTAAAGTTAATTAAATATTTAATTTTGTTAAACGGTAATATAAATTTAAAACGCATTTAAATCGAAAAATAAATTATTAACGGGTTTTATGCGAAAATTTAAAAGTATTTTATAAATAGTTTAAATTTATTCGGGTTATAATTGCGAAATACGGTATTACGGAAAAGGATATTTATAACTTTAACGAAATAAAGTTTTTAATAAGTTTTTTTATAATAATAAATATAATAATTATAAATACCGAAAAACGTAAAAAATTTACATAGGCGTAATAAGGGAATAAGGAATAATTTACGGTAATATAAATTGTTAATTTTTAAAACTAGGTTTTGTTTTTATTTATTATCTTTGCCGGGAAGAATTACTTTTTTTGCTGGTTCACCGATAACCCATTTTTACCCGATTAAAGAATTATTATAAGCGAAAACGGCTGGACGATAAATGAACTAGGTTTAAAATAGATTAAGTATTTCGATAAATATATTAAAATGCGTATTAAAAATTCTAAACGTTTTTTTATCCTTAACGGTTACAAAAGTTATTATTCGATCGAATTTAAAAATTACTATAAAATTAATAATATTATTATATTTTGTATATTTACCTATTTTTCCTATTGGTTTTAACTTTTTAACGTATTTTATTTTTCCGTATTAAAACGCGTTTATTCGTTATATATTAAGGGTTTTATATAACGTTACGTTATTTATATTATTAAAAAAGATTTTATCGCCGGCTTTTATAATACGTTTAAAATTACTATAACGATTAATAATATTAAATCCGGATTTATAAAAATAAGATTTATTTTATTCGATTTTAATTACGTCCTTTCCGAGTTAAAAGTTTTAGTTATATTTATATTAACCGTTTTTTTATTTACCTTTACCAATTCCGTTATTTCCTTATTTGCAAAAATTTTTAGAAATATTATTAAAACGATTCGACAGGGATGTTATTTATAAAGGAAAATTAAAAATCACCAGGGTAACTCGCTAACAAAGATATTAAAGTCGGTTAGTTTTTTAACAAAAAATAACCTATTACTTTTATACGAAATCGCTCTTTTTCGGAAAGAAAACGGTTATTTTCGCGAAATAAATTATGTTTTTAATAAACGCCGGAAAACCAAAAACAAATATTTTTAAGAAAAAGGGATATTTACTATAAAGGAAATATAAGCTCTTATAGTTACGAAAGAAGGTAATAATAAATAATCGCAGCTAATAACGGCCGAAAAAGGTCGTTATAAAAGGGTTTAGACGAAAAAACCGAAATGTAACGTTTATAATAAGCCCGGATATAATGCGCGTATTTATAAGAAGGATATAAAAGTATTTAACGATAAAAAATCCGATTAATTTAAATTAATTTAATATATTATGGTTATTTAATTCGAATTTATTGTCATAACGTACCAAAAAGTGTACAGTTCGCTTGTATGTACAGCTCGCTTATATGGTACGTTATAAAATTTTAATATTCCGTATTTCCGGAATTTTAACTAAAACGATTTCGATTACGTTATCCGATTTAAATAAAACAATTAGTCGAACAAAATATATCGATATTTTTATCAATATTAATACTTTTTCTAAAAGAAATCGGATTATATTTTTAATTTTCGGATACGATTTAATTTAAAACGGCAGAAATAATCGATTATTACGTAAATTTGTATTAAAAAATATCCGGCTTATAAAAATATTACTGGTATAACTTAGAAATAATAATAATAAATTTAAAAACGTTAAAATTTAATTTTTAAATCGATATAAGTTAAAGAATTATAAGCGGTAATTTATTTAGCTATTCCGGATTACGAAAACCATCTAGAATTCTATTAAGACTGGTCGTCGATAAGGGCATAACTGGGTAGTTTAATGTTACCTTAAAATAAGATGCTTATAAAAAGATTAAGGTTTAGTAAAGCTTAATAATCGATAGCATTATTTATTTATTTATTTAATTTAGTTCTACTGTTACGTCTCTTTTAAAAAGAAATATAAATTATATATAGTAATTAATTTTTATTTTATTCTACTTTATATAAAGATAAATTACTTATTTAGATTAATATATATATATTTATTTAATAATATAAATATATTATATGTAATACAATTAATATAGAAAATAATTAATTAATTTAGAATTAAAATAACGTAATTATATTAAAAATTACTTAAATTTAAATTATATTTTATATATATATATATATATATATATCTTATTTTCGTAAAAGCTACGCATTTAATATAAATTATTTATAACGAAAACGGTTAATATATAAAATTGTTAGAAATATTTTAAAATAAGCTTATTCGAAAACGTAACATATTAAATTTAGAAAAAATATATATTTTCGATTAACTATCGTTTATTTCGAAATTTATTTAATTGTTATTTATTAATATAAATTTTTTAAAAATAATTTATAAACATAATATTATTTATTTAAGAATATCTTTTTTATATATTATTTTATAAATAACTTAGTTCTCTTTACAATTAATTAAAAAACACTTTTATTAAATACTTATAACTTTAAAAACATTTTAATATAAAGAATATCACTTTTATTAATTAGATTTTTTAAACTTATTATTTATTTTAAAAAGAACCTAGTATAACGTACTACACATATAAGCGAGAGACATATATAAGCGAGAGACTTTTTTCGCCATTCTAACTATCTATCTTTAATCGTCCATTTTTTAATACTAACGTTATGGAACGCTTTACAAAAAAAACGAGAATAAACTTAACCATTCAGGCTAAAAAACGAAACCCGAAAGTTAATTACAAAAAACTTAGTTCTATTTATAAAGTTCCATATTTTACTTTAGTACATCGTTTTAGTAGTAAATACGCCCGAACCGATATTATTTTTCCTTTACAGAAATTAACGCCAACCGAAAAAAAATCGATTATCGACCGAATTTTTAACCTAAATACGCAAACGTTTCCTATCCGGCTTTAACATATTAAAGATATGGCTAATATACTGCTGGCTTAGCGCGTTACGGAACGCGTCGGAGTTAACTGGGTTTCGAACTTTATTAAACGGCAAAAAAAATTCCAAACGCGTTTAAATCGAAAAATCGATTATTAACGGATTTTATCCGAAAATCCAAAAATATTTCGTAAATGGTTCGAGCTTATTCGGATTATAATCGCGAAATACGGTATTACAGAAAAAGATATTTACAACTTCGACAAAACTGGATTTTTGATAAGGCTTTTTATAGTAACGGGTATAATAATTACTAATGCCAAAAGATATGGAAAACCTAAATAAACGTAATAAAGGAATAAAAAATAAGTTATAATTATCTAAGTTGTTAATTCCCAAAATTAAGTTATACTGCCATTTATTATTATAATAAAAAAAAATTATTTTAAGTTTTAATACCGCAATAACTTATTACCAGCAACCGATTAAAAAATCGCATTAAATAATAATAACTAAATAACAAATAAATTAAGTCTAAAATAAATCCAGTATTTTAATAAATATATTCGGATACGTACGAAAAGTTCGAAACGTTTTTTTATCTTCAACGGTTACGAAAGCTACTATTCGATAAAATTCGAAGAATATTGCGCCAGCTATAATATTATTACGCTTTACATACCCGCATATTTTTCGTACCGGTTCCAACCTTTTAATATATCTTATTTTTCTGTTTTAAAACGCGTTTATTCGCAATATATCGAAAACCTAATATAACGCCATTATACCCATATTGCTAAAGAAAATTTTCTCGCCGGCTTTTACGATACGTTCCAAACTGCCATAACGTCCGATAACATCAAATCTGGATTCGCAAAAGCTGGCCTTATTTTATTCGATCCTAATAACGTCCTTTTCGAGTTCGAAATTTTTCCAGTTATATTTACGCCAATTGTTTCCCCGTTAACCTCCGCCGGTTTTACTTTCCCGCTTACGAAAACCCCTAGAAATATCCGTAAAATAACAAAATAAAAACGTTATTTACAAAGGAAAATTAAAAATTATTAAGGTAGCTTGCTAACAAAGATATTTAAATCGGTTAATCTTATAATAAAAGGTTATATGTTATTATTACATAAAACTGCTTTTTTCCGGGAAAAAAACGTCCAATTACGCAAAACGAATTATATTTTAAGCAAACGTCACAGGATTAAAAATAAACGTTTTTAAAAAGGAGGAACATTTACTATATAAAAAAAATAAGCTCTTTTGGCCCAAAAAGAAAGGGGTGGTGAAAAAATACAGCCAACAACAACTGGGGGGGGTCGTCGTAAGAAGGTTGAAACGAAAAAACGGAAATGTAACGTTTACGGCAAGCCCGGATATAATGCGCGTACTTATAAAGAAGTTATAGATACATTTAACCAAGAAAAATCCGATTAATTTAAATTAATGCGATATGTTATTATTAAGTTATTTAAATTTATTATTACGGAATGCCAAAAAGCGGCTCGCTTATATATGTCTCTCGCTTATATATGTGGCACGTTATAGTTATTTTTCGTATATTATATATTATAATAATATTACTAATTTTATATAACCGGTTAAAATAATTATAATATAAAATTTTTTACTTTAATAATATATTACGTTTTATAATATTTTTTTTAAATTTTATTAAAATATATAAAAAATATTAAATATTATACTCTATAATTTATTAATAATTTAAGTTTATATATATCTATAAATAGTAAAGTACTAAAAGTTTTAATAATTAATAATAATAATACTAATATCTTAATATTATTTCTTATTTAAATTATATAAAAAGCTCTATTTTAGCTATATTAAAAAAATCGTAAACGAATAAAGGTAATAATTAAATATGTCCTTACAAGTTATATAAAGCGTTTATATAAGAAAATAGCTAATTATACCCTATATTAACTTTATTTCTCAACTTGCGGGCTATACCCCATATGGACCAAGTATCGCCATCTGTGAACAGCCCGCTATTGCCAAATACGTCTAATTTCCGGGGTTGTTAGCGATTTGCTTTCGGCAGGGTTATGATCGTGATGCGCAGGCTTCACTTAAACTAGCGGTGTAACGTGCTCAAGGTGCTGCAGACCGGAACGCGTAAGGCTGACCTCAGAACTTGGCAAGCAGTGTAACCTGTACATGGACATGATAGGTCATTACAGGCAATATGACCATGACGGCCGATACAACAATACGGACCTATACGAACATTGCAGTCGGTATAACTCCCAGGTATTTTTTGTTAGTTATCTCCAGAGTCCCATAAAATTACCTAAGTAGCTAGTATGTCTACTCCCATATATTTTATATGCAGAAATACCTCCATTAATTCCTTTGCTATTTCCACCACTTTTAACGCAGCTTTTTATTATAAACCCCCCTCTATTAAAGGCGTTCAGCAGCTTTACTTAACCGCAACGTTTTGCAAAGAGGTTATTGCTTCATATCGAAGCTGGATTTTAGCCGTATTAAAAATTACGAAAACGTCTTAAGTTAATAAAGAGTTGTACTATTCGCACATTAGGTTTTTAATAGAAGCTGCACATTACTTTTTCTACACCTGCCACCGGCCCGTTATATTTTTGACGGCCCGTTTAATATCATATTTCTTTTTCCATAAATCAATTGCCCTAATAAAAGCGATAAATACCATATAATAATCGTCCTAATGCGATATATACGCGTTAAGATATTAATCGTTCTTTTCGTTATTAAGCAAAACGCTATTTGGTGCGCTATTTGGTGCGCTAGGGTGCGCTATAGGGTGCGTTATAGGGTGCGCTATAGGGTGCGCTATAGGGTGCGCTATAGGGCTGAACCATTTAAAACACTCTAAGTGTCAGCTAGCAGGGGGTGCTAAACGTACCCCATATACGAAAAGGCTCCCTTTGATCGGAAGATATATGTTCCGTTGCTAGGCTATACAAAAGCTATACGCGTACGAGAGATATATACAAATTAGCCTAATACAAAAACATAACTGATATCCCTTATATCTGATAATTAAGAGTCTTATTCGTTTAATTCGCGTTATTATTAATTGATTAACTGTTGTTAAGACGATATAGGTTGTATATCAGTAGTAACTATTTGTATATTTTATTAATTGCAATGATAACGGTGTCGTTAACGTTTTCCGTTATTTATAACGGACTTAAGGATTGGGACCGCTTTAAGGGCAAATTCCAGGTTAGAGCTTACGTTTTTAATATATGGGATTATATCGATTTTGATTAATTACTTCCGTGGCTTGTTAGATTAACAAAACTTGATATAACCTCGTATCCGAAACAACGAATCCGTTATACGATACAAAATAATACCTTAAGCGGCTTTTTAACTACATTTATATCCTTTAGAGAAACTTACGAAAAAATCGATTATACCAGTTACTTAACGAATACCCTTGAGATGATGATCGAAGGTAGATAAGCCTATAATCAGGACTTTACGGTATATATTTATAAAAATTGGAAGTATGATATTTTCCGAAAAAGTAATAACGACTTTATAAAATAGGTTTTGGAGTTAGTATTTTTAACAATTAAGAAGATAAGCCTTTTTTTAGGAAAGAATTTACGGGAGTGGTATGTTAAGCTGGCTGAATCCGGTAAGGTGTATGACAGTAGGTTTTTGATTAATACCTAACGAGAGTATTGCGAAAGGTTGAAATAAATTTCGAAGTCGGTAAAGAAGTTAGACGAATGGATTGTGAAGTGGTAAGAGATTATGGCTTAGGGATAGCGATATGGAGTCCTAGAGACGAAGACGATAATCGTATGGGTAAACGACCTGTGTATAGTATTGGTTCTTATTGTAGGGACTTGGATAATTACGTTTTAGATGGTAAAGAAGGCCGAGATTAATAACGGTACGATTAGTTATTAGGAAGTGGTAGTTAACTTTTTAGATTACTGGATTATGATTTATTTATAACCTATATCGAAGAATATTAAGGTAGCGTTTCCGACGTTTTATGGGATATTTGCGGATCTTTTTGATTAGGACGATTTTGATTAGGAAGAGATTAAGGATAACCTTTAACCGCGAAGGAGGACCTTAGGGCGTAAGCCGAAATGAGGCGGTTATGGAGGTTTCTAAGCGGGCCGAAATAGTAGCAGTAATAAGCGAAAGCGCTAAGAGTTAGACGTATAAGGGATTTGGTGTAAAGCGTGTTTAAACCTTGTTTATAAGTTATTTTAATGTTATTACGCGTTCCCTAATAAAGCTCTAGTAGAATTTAAGTTTAGTAGGGTAGTTTTAGGGTTGGTTTAGGAACGAATTGTTTCCGATTAATTTTTGAAGGAAGAGATTGATCGTTTGTTGAAGGTTATGGAGAAGATAATTACCTAGGAGATAGATTGATTCCTAAAGGGAGTAAGACGGGTTTTGGCGTGCTTTTTGATTTTTAATTAACGTAGTGCGGTAAACGCTGCGTTTTATTTTTTAAAGAATTCGTTTATTTTGGATTTAGGATTTACGATATATATTTTTAACTTTATTAGCAGGTTTTTGAATTATAAGATAACGATTTAAGGCGACGGAGTGTACGTAGGGAACAGTTTCGTCCCGATTAGAGGATACGGAGAAGTAAATATATTGTTTTAAAGCTTTAAGGGCCTAAAAGCGTTACGTTTGTACGACGTGGCCTATTGCGAGGATTTTGTATATAACTTAATATCTTTCCGGTAGCTCCGAAAAAAAGGGTATTGGTAAGATAACTAAGGAGTTAACAATTTTATTCGAGATAAGTATAATTAGGTAGTTGTTACGTTAATAGATAAGTTTGATTAGTTTGTTATCGAAAATATTAACGCGATAATTACCTATATAGCCCTTGTATCTTATAGACGAAACGTTAATTTATATATAACGAGATTATTACGAATCGGTAACGGTATTATCTGGCACTTAAAATTAAGATACCCTGGGCCCGAAATGATCGCTTAGTTACAGTTTTATATAAGGGGAGTGCGCTTAAAGGGTCCTATAATAATTAAATGCCAAGCATGTAATAAAGCGAAGGCCAAAAGGTAAATACGCCGAAAACCGAAAAAAAAAGCTTCCCGATTAAGATAGCGAATTGCTATTAACTTTACGGATTTCGAAAAAGATTTTGAAGGATATAAATACGTTATGTTCGTTACCGATAGGTATTTAGGCTTTATCTAAGATATTTACCTTAAAAACCGTAAACAAAATATATTGATTATAGCGTTCAAATATTTCCTAAAAGTTTTAAAGAATCAGGACAAAGTTTTTCTATAGGTAATCGAATGCGATAACAAGATTTTAAAAAATTATTAACTTCGAGATATGTTATAGTTGCCTTTTTTTAGTATTAGATTTAAGCTTTTAGCATTGTATACCCAGGCTTAGAACGGGGGTACAAAGCGTTTAGGGGGTGTAATTAAGGAAAAAGCGATTGCGATACGAAGTGGCGTTAAGTTACCCTTATTTTTAATCGTATATATTTTTAAAGCAGCAATATATCTGTATAACCGTACCCCTAAATACGCACTTTTTTGGCAAAGCTTATATAAGGTTTATTATATTTACCTGGCGTATAGAAACGGTGTTGCAATGTTTAATCGGAAGCTTCAACAAGCCCACCTGCAAGTATACGGCTATATGGCCTACGTTATAACAATTACTGCCATAAAGAAGAAACAGAGATTTTAGAAGTTAAATCCCAAAGCCTGGATTAGTTTTTTAGTCGGTTACCGATTTACGAATATTTACGAAATTTAGAACCCGTTGATTAATAAGGTTGTTGCCATTCGAGACGTACAGTTTAACGAAAAGGTTACCTTTTTAAGTGATATTAGAAACCTAAAGGACGATTTTTTGCACGTTACAGAAGAAGAGCTATAGAAGTTACTACGGCAGGTAGAAGTACCTGATTAAGGCCTAAGCTACCTAAATATACAGATACAAAAAAAAGATAAAAACCTGAGCGGAACAATTTAGTTACCGGTTAAATAGGAAAGGTAGTTCTAAAGTGGCATAGGCGTATAAGATGTACAGAATGGGGAAAAATAAGCCTGTTCGTATGGGATTGATTACTTTTATACGACCGTTATGTTCGAACTATTTCCGTCCCTTGGATAATTACTTCCATTAGCGTTTGCTTTGATAACTATTACGATTATTACGCCGACGGAAGTAATAAAGGTAGCCTTAAGCTTTTATTACGTTATTTAACTTAGGGTAACGGTAAAAGATAAAAGTACCTTACGGGTTATAAACGTAGGCTCTCTATACGTTCCGTATCGAAAAAATAGTTATCGGTACGATTATAAAGTATAAAAAGTTGTATTTAACGTAAGACGAATAATTTATTTTGTTAGTACAATCGATAATCAGCCGGTAAGCTACGGAAGTTTAGGGAAGTTAATTACCCAAAGTACACGTTACTTTAATCGGAAAAGTTTCGATATAAAGATATATAAAATCCCTAGGTCACGAAACCGGATATATAGACGTGATTTATTACTACCGCCGCAAGGCCATAAAAAGCTAAGTATATACTTTTTAAGGGAGATGTTTCGTAAAGCCGAAAAGGCTCACTTGTAAAGTTATAAAAAGATGCGATCCTGGGAAATTGTTGATTAGTTTTCTGTTAAAGGGAAATAGATCCTAGGGTGCATGTAGGTATATGTTTACAAGTTCGACAAGCATAGTTGGTTGCAAAAATGCAAAGCACGTTTTGTCATATAAGGCGATTAACAGTTAAAGAACGTTTATGGTAATATATACGTATCTATTTTAGCTAGAAGGTCATTTAAAACCTTGATTGTTATTACGGCTAGATTCGACCTAAAGCTGAAGTAATATAACGTTATTAACGTTTTCGTTAACGCTAACTTACCTTACGAAGTATATATAAAGATACCCCTAGGGTACCCGCAACGTAGTAAGATATTCCTAATTAGAAAAGCTTTATACGGCTTAAAGGAGTCGTTATTGTTATGGCAAAAAAACTTTACCGGGACGCTTAAAAGATTGGGACTTAACCCCGTTCCTTATAAATTTTGTTACTTTACTTGTTAAGGGGTGCTTATCTTCTTCTTCGTAAATGATATTATAATAGTATATCGCAAGGAAAATTAAGACCTCATTAATTAGTTGATTTAACAAATTCGGGAACGGTATACTTTTACAAAGGGTAAAAACCTATAATGGTTCTTCGGTATCGAAATAATTAAAAATAGACCTAATAAAAAAATCTAGTTATCTTAATCCGACTTTATAGATAAGCTGGTTAACTTAATCCTTAAAAAAAGCCTGAATAACTTCCCAGAAACGCCTATAACTAACGTTAAGCTATTGCCGAATCTTGATCTAGCTTATCTAGGCTTTGTTAACAGATACCAGAAAAAAATCGGTTCTATCCTTTACGTAATAATTAATACGCAACCCGATATATCTTTTGCCGTATCCTGACTTGCCCGTTTTAACCTGAACCCTAGCGACGTATATTACAAAGCTATTAATCGAATTATACTATACCTAATCGGGACCAGAACGTTAACGTTATAATTCGAAGGCGAAAATTCGTTAAATACCTGGAGCGATACCTCCTTCGCGGATAATACTGTCGATCGAAAAAGCTTTTAAGCTTACGTTATAAAGTTATTTGGAAAAGTAATAGGATAGCGGGCGAATAAGTAAGATATAGTAATTATTTTTATAACAAAAACAAAGTTATTATTCCTTACGCAAGCTGCAAAAAAAACCTTATTCAGCTTTCGATTAATCAAAAAGCTAGGAATTACCCTGGATATTGGACCGTTAAACATATAGTACGATAATTAACAGACTATATGACTTGTTAACGCCAACGTCGCCCTGTTACAGACGAAACTGCGGTACGTAAATATACATAATTACTGGTTACGAAAAACCGTAAAGAGGGATTTAATCAAAGTGGATTATACGCCTATAGGCAATATGCTGGTTAATAGACTGATTAAAGCCTTATTACGCGAACCGTTTAGGCATTTTAAAAAGTAATTAAGATTAATAAATATTACGGAAACCCTTAAGCAGCGGAAAAACACCTTGTAAATAATTTTAAAGGAAAAATTGGCTGATTAGAAGAATTCAATTACCGGAAAAAAGGTTAAATGGAAAGTTATAACTCTAAGAAATAATAATATGTAACGATCAACGCCATAAATACTTCAGGACGTTAAGGGGGTGTGTTAGCTAGCAGGGGGTACTAAACGCACCCCATATACAAAAAGGCTCCCTCTGATCGGAAGATATATGTTCCGTTGCTAGGCTACATAAAAGCTGTACGCATACGAGAGACATACGCAAGTTAGCCTAACACAAAAACACAACTGATGTCCCCTATATCTGACACTAAGCGACCCCCTTTTTCTTTTTGCAGTTGTATCCTTCTTCTATACCTTATACTTTACTTATACGTATCTTCGCAACGAAAAATCGCAAAATTAAACTCCGTTTAATTTTATTATCTACAGTTAATAAAGATTAAAATCAGTTATAAAAGTCCTTTAGAAGGCGTTATATTGTTAAGTTATTTAAAGGTAAGCAATAAGTGTTATGAGGTGACTGAAATGGTGGCGGGTCGGTGGCAGGTGTAAAAAAAGTAATGTATGGCTCCCATA